>JAVJIF010011824.1:0-93849 GCA_038442645.1 Agave tequilana | reverse complement strand
CTTCTCAAGCTCCACGAAGCTCAACTTGGGGCCTGTTTTGGTGTCGTAATTAGTCGTAATTCGTAAGTCGTAATTGGTAAAGTCTTTTACAGTTGTAAATGAATTACATGCATGTAAGTTTTACGGTGTTTGGTTGGTAATATAAAGTTATAAGTGAGAAAATGTATTGTATTTTACGGTGTTTGGTTGTCGTAATTTGTAAGCCGTAAGTGAAAAGGGACCACAAAATTAACTATTTGGCGATTTAAAAAGTGTTAATATTACAAATAATATTAAAAATGTTAAATATTAAAAAAATTAACATTAATATAAAAAAATAATACAAATTTACATGATCACAAAATTAACTGTAACTGGGCTTAAGTGAGCGGTAATTGGGTTGCAAATGAGTGACAGTTGAGTTGCGTAAGTCTTTTATGAATTACGGTCCAAACAAATACCGTAGTTGTAACTGGATTGTAAGTCATTTATAAATTACGGCCTTTTGCGCGAACAAACAGCCCTTCATCGGTGACTGCGGAGGCAATGATGATAGTTGGGGGTGCAAGTGGGTCGGGGTAACTCAAACCTAACACGTGACCAATTCAAAACTGAGTTGGTTGTGCGCGATCCTTGTCGTGTTAGAGTGGTCATAAAAGTTTTCTTGAACTGGGATCTTTCATTTGTCAGTCTAATCGGTGATTAATTGAATAAGAACTTTAAAAAAAAAAAAAAAGTAACTAACTTGGTTACCAATAAATTCGCAAGAAAGCTTGCACCGCCCGTATCATAACAGGACCATCTATAAATATCTATAACCGACTCGAGTCAAACTAAGCCCAATCTCTTTTCAGCGATCGACGACAACAAAAAATAATCCACCAGCCCAGCAATTAATTTTTCTTTCCCTTTTTTCGATTAACAGAAAAGAAGCGGGGTAAAAAAAAATAAATGGAAAAGAAAGACTCTGTCGCCATCTCGCACAAAACCTATAGATATTTGTTTCTTCCTTTTTCTTTCGGAGTGCTCGTCGAGATGCGCCCAAACACTGCTGTTGCCCCAATTCGACGCCAGTAAATTGTTATTATGCCTTATTTTGGAAATAAATCCCTTAATCAGTTCTCGAATCGGATCGAGATCCGATCGCCATGTCGAAGGCTAGGGTTTACGCCGACATCAACGTCCTGCGCCCCAAGGAGTACTGGGATTACGAGTCGCTCACCGTCCAGTGGGGGTAATAGCCCGAACCCTAGCCCCTATTATTTTTTTGTTCTTTTATTTTTCTGTTTCGGATCTTTGGATCTTTGCCCAAGGTTTGAATTGCTTGTTCATGAGAGTTGAAATTTATTGAATCTGGTCGTTTGTTTGTTTTGGGATGAATTTTGATGCTAAAATAATTGAAATTTATGATTTTGTGAAATATGCCTCTGCTTTTGTTCGATGTCCTTCATGGTCGTAGTGTGCAGGATATATTCATAGTAAAATGATTCTGATAAATAGGTAGGAATAATTGAAAACAATTTGAAGCTTAATCTGAATGAGGAAGCCAGATTATGTGTGTGCTTATGAGGGAGGATTGAGAGAAACGATGATTTAATCCAAAAGCTTGTGTCAAAAGAACCTTTATGCCAAAGGGGAAGAGATTAATTGCTGCTTAGGTTGGATTTCCTGGATAATCTAGGTGACATTAGGATTTATTGTCAGTGTTTGAGGTGTTCGGCCTGGAATCTGATTAAACAATGTAATACTTACGTCCATTAGTGATTCTAGCTCTTCGATGGTGGAAGTGAAGTCATCTATAAGTTAGCCCCTTGTATATTATCTTTCTACCATAGATAATTTGTTGAAAGATGATTAGATGTATGGATATGGGAAAATGCAGGTCCTCCCTGTTTCATTTAGAGGAACTTGGAGTTCATTGCCGGTTCCATTAGCAACTGCCATCTTAAGCCACTGCTTATTCTACACTGCCACCAGACAAAGAATTGAGGACAACATGTAGTAGGAAGGAGGTGGAATGTGGAGATTGGGGCTATAATTTTGCTTTCTCCCTTTTGCCAATCTACTAATTGAGTTCGGATCCAATTAAGAAGATGTGGCTTACTTTGACCCATAAAAAACACCAACAGTGTATGCATATTTTGGTTTCTGACGTCTTCCATGGGCCTGGACTATGCAACTAGGTCATATAGTTCCTTGATGAGATGGGTTGGTGTCCTCCCATCTAGATAGATGCCTATATCATGTGCCCTACTTGTTTATGGCAACTAAAATCCAATGAATGTGATTATCAAAATTATAATTGAGAATGCCAAAGTTTACTACTTTCTAGAGTAGCCTTTACATGCAGAGGTGGCATTCTATAAATAAGCCCATTACACCTGTGCTTGGTATGTAATTTTCTAATGGACTGTTTTTCTTAACATCTCGATTTCTCAAGATTATGTAAGACCTTCAGCTTGTTTGTGTTCAATTACGATGCTCACTTCTTTGATTCTACTACTAAATTGGAATTCAAAAGATTTCTCTTTGACATGCAACAAGTGTGAGATCTCTTCTTACCGTTAATGATTACAAATAAATGGAGAGCTCACTTCTTTGATTCTACTACTAAATTGGAATTCAAAAGATTTCTCTTGACATGCAACAAGTGTTTACAACTGTTCTACCTGTTAATGATTACAAATAAATGGAGAGCTGGAGCCTGAAAGGGTAAACCAATGTAATTTTTAGGTTATATAGTAGAGGTAGTTATGAACTGATGGTTCTTGCACAACAATGTGGTAATTATGTGAATTTTTATTTACATTCTTTCAATTTTTTTATTACGGTTTTCGCTAAACTATTTCTTTTGTTCAGTGATCAGGATGATTATGAAGTTGTCCGCAAAGTAGGACGAGGGAAATACAGCGAGGTTTTTGAAGGCATCAACACAACATCCAGTGAGCGTTGCATTATCAAATACTTAAGCCTGTTAAGAAAAAGAAGGTATCTATATGTATATGTTAGCCTCAGAGGTCAGCTTTATATGGTTCTATTTTGCATCCAAAAGATAATTCTAGGTGTTGACATGTAGCATGAGAGATCAAAATGATTGTTTGCTTGAAGGGTTGCTGTGAGTTGTAATATCTAGGTTTTGTTAAGAATTTTCTTGTTTAAATAAGAACACTTATGAGTAGTAGAAGTGAAAGACAGGAAAAAGTAATGTAACAACCTGTTAAAAAAAAGCAAGAGAAAAAGATTGCAAGATAAGAATGATGAAATAAGTCCATGGATAATTTCTTTTCTTCCTCTTTTTTGTGTTCTCTTTACCCTCCTATTTGGAGCAGCTCATTGAATAATAATTATTAGCCTCACTCCACCATCAGCATCATGATGATACAAAAGAGAGTGAGGGGTAAAAAGTTTTGTATCTTTCTCTTTTTTCTCCTTTATGGATAAAGGAGGGCTTTGGTACAATATTGCTTGTAGTGGGGCCCAAAATGGCAAATATCTGAGTGTGCATACAGGTGTTGGGCGAGTGGAACCTTCCACAAATAACATGGGTAGACAAAATAGATGTGCGTCCAAATGCTTGTCTATATGTATGTACTTGAAGATTATCCTAAGCAGTTGGTCCATAGTTTTATCAACTTAGTTATACCTTAATATTTCACCAGCATTGAAGGGCAATAAACAATTTCCATAGTTTTTATCAAATTAATTGAGATTTGTTCTTCTCATAATAAACACTTGGGTGATAGTGAAAGGAAAGGTCATGTTCATCTTCATTATCCTGGGGTTTTCTGAAGTATCCTCAAAGTTTTGAGATGTTTTGGTGCTCTGCACATAAGCAAATTGATTTTTAAAGTTTGGGTAGCACTAGTTTAGGAGCTAGATACTATTAGGTGCACAGCAGTGAAACTCTAAAGCTTACCTTAAACAAAAAACAGTTAAATAGGTGCTCCAGGACCATTATTATGAACAAGTCCTCAACAAAATTTAACAGATAATCCGAGTAACCAAACAACACTCACAATGTATATAATCTGTCAATAGAATCCATGTACTTCATACAAGTTTGAATCACCTGCAATAACACATCTGTTGAAGCTAGGAAGCATGAACATGTAAAAATACCCACATACTAGTGTCAGTTTGACAAGGTGCATCAACTTGCATATGTTGGGCATGCCAATATTGTACCCTTAACATTGTTTTAAATATCAGCCGATATACCGGTACATCGGCGAGATACCGGTATTTTATCCAAAACGATACAATAAGTGTAAAAAATTTATCGGATATCGTTTTGGACCGATATGGGCCAATATATCGCCATGTGGCCGATATATCGGCCGATATCCGAGATGAAATATCTGATTTATCGGCCGATACAGTTACTTATTTAGATAATTATTATTTTTTTGCTTGAGATTATTTATTTTGTTGTATGTTCATTGTGGTATTTCAATGATATTTTATATAATATTTGGATAATAACTTATTTCTTTTAATAGTGTCTTATGTGTATTGATATTTGATATATCAACCGGTATTTAGTACCATATCGCGATATATCACCGGTATCCGGTATCTGAGATATATTTTGCCGACCGGTATATCGCCGATATCCGAATTTAAAACACTGACCTTAATAAAAGAAAAATATAAATTGTGGTGGAAGAGTGATAACCTTCTCTTACATTTCAGGACCAACCTGATAAGCAGGTAGAGGGAGATAGTAGGTAGGCAGTCTGCATTCCAAGCTTGAAAGGATCAGGTTGGATTAGGCTTTAGAATCCAATAAGTTTTTGTCAAATTTATAATTTGGTCTGGGTACACCAGTTATAACAGATGGACCACCCATTTAACTTGGTTGATAATCGTAATCCAAGATGCAGGTCTGGTCTAATTAGACTTAGAATTCAAAGTTTTAGTTAAATTTAGAATTGAGGGTTGGGTCACTTGGGTGTTGGGTCTTTAGCAATTAAAACTGACTACAACTGGTTCCTATCCATTTAATTGGTTGATAAGAGGATATTCATAAAGAACCAAAGATGTTTGGTCATTCTTAAGTTACATACTTTTTCTGCATTCTTTAATTTACATCTAGCCCAAATCATTTTGGTCAAATTTATTGGTAGAATTGTACTCACAAGCCTTATGCATATACTTTAAGTTGCATACCTCTTTCTCTCTGCCTCTCAGGTTTGTGTGTCCATGCCCCCTCATCTTTGTGTCCTACTTCTATTAGGAAGTTGCTTTATTGCTGTGGTCATGTTGTTATCATGTGTCCCATGTTCATGCTTCCTTGCTTTGCAGCCCGCTTGAACACCGTGAATTTAATTCAAGTAAAAAGGGAAAAGATTTATAAAGTAATATTTCACCAAATAAAGCTTCCAGTTATGTAAATCATAGTACTTTTGCACAGCCAGCATGATTAATTTGGGGAACATGTATAAGAAAAGTCTGTAATTGTTCATACTGGGCGACATGTCTATTAAGAGCCAATTTTTATACACGCTGATTAAACAAAGATCATTATGATTATAGTATACTTGAACACATTTTAGGATCAAATGTGAATTATTCAATAAATCCGGGGTCTGAGTCTTTAACAAACAGGTGGATGCTTTTGTCAGTGAAGATCCAGGATTTCTTTTCTAATCTTTAGCTTTATGAATTACCAGGTTGTCTCTTCCTTTTTTTTTCTTCCTTGTCTTTTTAAGTAAATGAGTTGCACTCTGCAGCATTAATTTGTCAGTAGTTGCAATCAAAATAAACACCTGCAGAGTAATCCTTTGTGGTCCCCCTTCTGGGTGTAATTACTGAGAGTAAAGTTCTTCTACTGTTGCCTGTGCAGATAAAGAGGGAGATTAAGATACTTCAGAACCTTTGTGGTGGTCCCAATATTGTGAAGCTTTTTGATATCGTCAGAGATCAGCACTCAAAAACTCCTAGTTTGATATTTGAATATGTAAACAGTACAGATTTCAAAATCTTATACCCTACATTGACCGACTATGACATACGCTATTACATCTATGAACTTCTCAAGGTACTTTCTTACCTATATATGCAATATTTTACACATGCATTTTTCATGTTTTTTACGGTCATAAATTTAGCATATAAATTATTCAGAAAAAGAGGATATAAAGCATCAAAATATGTAAGAGTATACTGAAACCAAGAAAAAACTTATAATTTGAGAAATAATGAAATGAATGAAGACCTTTTAGCATCTTGAGATGATTGGTTAAGCATATAACTTCTCTATGTTTTATGTTGGTACCATGGCTAATTATAAACTTAGAGAACCTATTTTTCCAGGACCCAACAGCTCCAGTTATTGCCTAAGAAGGATTTATCGGGCAGGCTTCAACTGGAACAGGGCTGGATGCTTAGATTGATAATCAGATTATGATTATTGAAAATTTCTTTTTAAGACCAGGACCCTCATGAACCTTAAATCAATTTAGAAACTGTTTATTAAATTGTAAACCTACTAGAAGGTGGTAGTTCTTGCAGTATTTAGTTCCTTATCATATTCTATTTTTCAAATGTTGGGTTATGTGTTAAGTGCAGATCTATATTAAAAAAAAAAAAATCTAAATATGTCCTTGAGTAAACTAATAAGTTTCAATGCACATTGGCATCATATTTTGTGTCTGATGAATGGAAAATAGGATTTCTTTTATATTATATTTGTGATCCAACCTTGCTGCAGACTGGATCTCGACTACCTACAGTCTCTCCTAGACCCAGTACAAGTGGTAGTGACTTGGTCCAAATGTAACAAGGAATGGAGAGGTAGGGCCCAGTGTTCAGGAGACCCGATTGAGAACCAACCCATGGGATAGTTACATGTTCATCTTCTCATTCACCATATAAGTTATTTTTACTTGCAGATGAATATTCCTCGTTCTTATACTCATATTTTAAAACTAAAGAACATGCAGCCTCATTATGTTTTCATGTGTCATGAAGTTTAAGTATTATCTAGCTGTATTGCCGTTATTTCTATCTATCGTAGTTTAGATGTCTGTGTCACTCCTTTTTAGCAGTAGTTGTTGGAGAACATAATTGCATATCTTGATAGCTTGTTTGTTACAACATTATGGAATAACTTGTTTTGAAGCTTTTTGAGATTTATTTATTTATTTATTCCTCATTTTCTATTTGTATGGAGAGGTTGTTTGTTTATCATAAAAGTGACCAAGTTCTCTGTGCTTTCATGATTGCAATCGTTGCAGGCATTGGACTACTGCCATTCACAGGGAATTATGCACCGAGATGTCAAGCCTCACAATGTTATGATCGACCATGAGCTTAGAAAACTCCGGTTGATTGATTGGGGACTTGCTGAGTTCTACCATCCTGGGAAGGAATACAATGTTCGTGTCGCCTCACGGTAAACTTAGTTAGCAGATACAAATTGTATTTCTGCTTTTATGCCTCTTAATTTTATTGTTTTGTTATGTTTTAAATCCACCATCTTCTATATCATACATTTTCTTATTTCAAGTCAAATCAACATATTCCTTTCTTGATTCTTCTACCTCTAAAGACAGTAAATTCTCACACTGATAGATGACCATCATAGAAACCACATAGATCTTTAACCTCTAAACTGACTTAGTCTTAAGCATTTAGTTTCCACCTATATTGCACTTGTACTGTTATGAGATTCGGATATGACATGATACGTGTACGGGCATACAGCGAATGTTAAACATTGAGGATATGGGTTTTTTATGGATACAGTAGTAATAAAATTGTGTATGTAGTGAATATTTAATCTATAACATGAATTTGCAACATACTATAACAAAAAAGAAATATATAAGTTAGATATTATACTATATTTTTCAAAGTTGTATACATTAATAGTAACCCGAACAGTCATAATTTTTTACTGTAAGAACGTGGACAAATAATATACATCCATCTGCAGCACAAATGAAATTGTGTAACGTGCATTAGAATGTTTAATTTCTTAGTCTCTGAAATAATGTCAAATACTTCATGTGTAATAAATACTCCTAGGAGCCTAAATGTATGTAGGTACCTGTTGATGAAATTAAAAATAAAACCTCATTTCATTTATGCAAATTTATTATTATCCTGCACATAATATTCATTTATAGTTATGCCTCATTCATATATAAGAAATCATCATAACTTTGTGATTAGAGGTTGTTCTGGTTTTGTTCCTTGTCCATATGATCGATGTCCTTATCTTTTGCTGTCAGATATTTCAAGGGGCCTGAACTTCTTGTTGATTTGCAAGATTATGACTACTCCTTGGACATGTGGAGTCTTGGTTGCATGTTTGCTGGAATGGTAAATGTCTTCTTGATCAAATAATTGTTTTTTCTAGTTTTTGTCTGCAATTTGGCTGTTAATATTCTAATCATATGGTACTTTCTTCCTCATTGATGACTTTTCCATTACCACTCATGACAATCCCGGTTACACTCTTGTTTTGGTTGCAGATATTTCGCAAGGAACCCTTCTTCTATGGACATGACAACCACGACCAGCTTGTTAAAATTGCCAAGGTTGGAAACTGATGTTTGTTTCATGGTGGTTTTTTGAATTGATTTATTTTTATTGTCTTGGATTTAAGTCTTCTTAAATGCATAGGCATGATTTTGGACACTGGACCCAATAAGGGTGCTTTTAGTCAATAATTTTGGAATTACTAAGTTGAGTCTAGATAGAGTTTGGAGTCAAAACATATGGTGTCTTTAGATTTTTGGAATCTGATTTGAATTAGAATCAGATAGGTTTGTAGGATGTTAGATAAGAAGAGGAAAAGGGAAGAGAAATGGGGGACAAAGTGCAGATACTCAAACAGTAATCTGGAACTACAGTAATTACTTTTTTTGGGGAGTTTTGGAATTCCTTATGAGTTGTCAATAGTTTTCATAGTTCTTAACTCTTTCTTCAGTATCAACTTCCATGCTATCCTGTTTAGGCTAGTGTTCGAGTTCAGCGTTGTTATATTTGGAGTCATATAAACTACTCCTGTAATTGCAATGACTTTCCCCTTTCATGTTCTGATCTCTTTTATAGGGAGCTGCAGCATTTAGTTCCTTTTATCTAAATTTACCCTTGAATGATCATTGGTCTGTCTTCTGGTATCACATTTGGTTTCTGGCATCATATTTGAAATCATTGCAGATACTTTTTATTTACTGAGTTTTTTCATGTCTAATTTCTTTAATAATGTGGGAGATATGAATGCTTAAAACTTCAAATTGTAGAATTTTTGGAAGATACCTTTTTACATTGAGTTAATTATTTTATGTCACCATGAATTTTGGTTCACTCATTTTTTTTCTTTCCCTGTTCGTGTTTGTTGGCGAAGAAACTGTTTTATTGGATTTATATGCATATATTGATTGGCTAACAAAGATATCAGCAGTTCTTTGGACTTGTTAAGTTCAACTTTTGTGAAACCAATCAGCATCTGCTAACATCCTTTGGATGCTTGAACATATACTTCTTTGTAGAAATAAAATAGGGTTTCCAGATGCAACTATCATAGTTCCATTCCATACGTGGCACTATATGACTCATACAGATGGTTAGGAGCTAATCCTATTCATTTTCTGTTTTACAGGTACTCGGAACAGATGATTTAAATGTTTACTTAAACAAATATCGTTTAGAGCTTGATCCGCAACTTGAAGCTCTTGTTGGAAGGTAAGTTATTTTTGTGAAATGAGTTCTCTTAAACAAACAAAAATAAGGCAATATTTCTCACTTACATTTTGACAATGTTGCTCTGCTTTTCTACAGGCACAGCAGAAAACCATGGTCTAAGTTTATAAATGCGGACAACCAGCATCTGGTTTCCCCTGAGGTTCTTTTCTTTTCTTTTCTTCTTTCTTCCTTAGGGGGAGCATTTAGTTGAAATGAAGTTTGACATTCATATTTTATCTTTTACTGATGTTGCTATTAAGTCAAGATTCTTTGTCTTAAATGGCATGCAGGCAATTGATTTTCTGGACAAGCTTCTTCGTTATGATCATCAGGACAGGCTTACAGCGAGAGAAGCAATGGTAAGATGACTTTTGGTTGTTTTAAACAGATTTTTCTTTACATTACTGAAATCCTAGTTGCAATTGAGTTTAAACTTTGAAGGCTCTCTGGATGTCTCCTTGAAAAACCAAAGCTATATTTCTTGGCAAGCTATATTCTTGCATCAGTTTACCGATGCAGGCGGAAGCTCGGGAAAAAAAGAGAACAAAGATAACTCTTAAAACCCATTGATTTTCTCTCTTAAAACCCATTGATTTTCTCTCAAATTCTGGGAAATTAAGACTTCTATAAACCTAACAATTCGCCCACGAATGGTAGGAAAATAGGCATCAATTACTCGTTGATTCAACATAATACCGAGACAATTGGTAAAGAAATCAAAGGACTCATTCTAATTCAAATTTCATTCAACTATGTTTTCCCCTTCCATTAGATTTCTCAAGATATATATAGGCTTGAAACACCCCTTCAAGCATGAGTATTTAGAAATCTAGAAGACTCATAAATGACATAGAAATATTAGAAGTCACATCTAAATGTCCTATAAAATATCAAAAGATTACATGCAGTCCGGACTGAACACCCTGTGATATTCTGATGATAACTTTCTATAGAGTGCTTTAATTAATATAAGACTAGTTTTAAATGAAAATAGACTCGAAAGCACATCAAACGGGGAGTCATTTGAACTTCCTTAGAGAAACTCATGACCAAATCATTCACTGCCATGCATGCAGTCCAGAGAATTTGAGCAGGTATCTTGATCTCCTCATGTTCCTGCATCATTTACCTAATATGATAAATGTAGATCTGCTTTTAGTAAACAACCTCCTAAGTTAATACATCATCTGTAGCAAACATATGCTTCCAGAATGTACACACGTTGAGTGTATTAATTGAAAGTATTTCTCAAGGAAAGGACACATTGTTAGTGATGCTCAACGGACGGGGCTTAATTTGTCCTATCAATTGTGGATGCTAACTTTTCTTGGGCTGACTCCAGCGAACCTTTTTGTGTGTTGGCCAAATGATTCATGTAGTGCTGATTTAAATGTACTGCTAGATTAGGCTTCTGGGTTCATAGGACAGGCTGCTGAGTCAGCAGGTAATAATGTTGATTGATCAGGATCAGGATCATATGGCAAGTTACTGCAGATAGGATGACAAGATCATTCTTTTAATAATTGTAGGCAGAATATCTACCAATTAAGAAAACTAATCTGACATATGGTCAAAAAATTAAGCATGCCTATTTAAACTAAACACGGGTGAAAATCAATCATTCATGACATCAAGACAGAAAGTACAATCATGCAACATTTGTATCCCTAATTGAGTTCTTTATTTGGTTTGAATACTTGCTCATGTCACTTGCCTCCTTAAATTAGCTACAAGCTGTTCCTTGGTTTGAAATAGAGGAAGAGAACATAAACCAATGTATGAATAGAAAGAGAGTAGTATTTTGTTATTTTTAGAATGCTTCCTGAAAAATTTAAGCACCTTAAGGACCACTATTCTCTAAGAAAGTTTGGAATATAATCTGATTTTGGGGAAATTTTTATAACATTGCAATAGTGTTATTACTTTAGTACAATACTGACCTTTTCCCTCATATTGGGGAAGAAAGTCCTTTCACACGCATACAAACTTGGGATTCTACATGGTTGTATATGCAAAGAGGCAATTCTAGCTGGATTGTATCTTCTGTTGATCTCTGCTTCCATTTAGTACTTAGTATCTGCTTATCTATCTTGATTTTGTGTTTAAAAAAAAAAAAAAAACCAGTGTGACCTTTTCTGATCTGGTAGTTGGGATCTGAATCGAATCATGGTTTAAAATATCACTTGTTACATTTTGCATTTAAAGGCATCTTGTATAGAGAGAGAGAAATAACAAAAAGAAACAACAGAGACAGTTATCCTTCTATTCTCTTTCACCATCTTTGTTGAACTCAATTTTTCAAGAGGCAAATCCTTTTTAAAAAAATCACTCTGAAGGAGATCATTTCCATTGATTGTCATGACATGTTTACTTAGATGTGTCAGAATAACCTTTATGCAAGTGAGGGCTGCTTATGTTGCTCTTCTGATGTTTCTCTTGTATTGTTGAGCAGGCACACCCATACTTCCTTCAAGTAAGAGCTGCAGAGACCAGCAGGATGCGCACCCAATAATTGGATCTGAGAGAAAAGTACCCAATAATGTTGGTGAAGGAAGAGTTTTGATTGTTCTATATTTGATGGTGGATGGTGTCATTGATTTGGTTCTTGTACTATTAACATGAGATAGTTGTTATTGCTTCAGATTATTTGCAGGAAACCGGCTTTAGCCATATGTAGTAAAATCATCATCAGACCGGTCAAATTTTTCTGTTTGCCTGTTTTCTTGTTTCGGAGCACGAATCTATTACATACCCAACTGCAGACTCACCAATTTGGTGGTGGTATTCTTGGTGGATAATCTTACATTCTTGGTGACCATTAGTTCTCTCTCTGGTAATCTATCTCGTCTCTTGAATCCTTTGGGGTGTATATGAGATGAGTAATTGATTAGTTGTGAAATATTCAACAGCTCTCCTGGGGTAGTGATGCTAATCAATCAGTGTTTGTTTTGTTTCTCATAATTCTCAGTTTGGTTATGGCATCTGGGAATATAGGGAAATTACCTTTCTATGTTTTCTTGGAGTTGGAGCTGTATCATTAGTATCTTTAGTATCATTTCCCTTGGCCATTGTTATGTTCCATGCCAAGTTTCATCTTGTAACAAATTGGTGATCAATGAAGAAGTGGACATTCAACTCTCTGGCAGTTTTAGCATTTTAATCCATTACAGCAAATTTGCTCAACTTATCAAGCCAAAATTCATTACCACTTGCAGTAATTAGGCACGAACTGATTAGTTTAAGCATATCATATCCATATGAGATGAATTTGAACAACTGCAAGTTAGCTTCCATTGCCTTACAAACGCAAAAATCCTCTATGAGATAACTTTGTTTTATCTTTTATGTTCCAGAATTTTTTTCGCATCTTTAAAGCACAGGATTGTGACTCTTCATATTTTTACAGGCAGTACTTAGAGTTGCAGGAAAAGCATCTTCAATCAGCTGAATTTTTTTATTTTTTTTTTATTTTACTTTACTTTTTTTGCTTCCTGTTGGAAACAATCTTTTATTAACTATGAACAAACACAGCTGAAGAGAGGTATAGCAGCCATTATTTGGTCAGTATCACCAAGATGGTTAGCCAAAAGAAGTGAAGAACAGGAAGCAAACTATCATTCTCTTAATGTCTTTCTTGTACCATGGATTGTATTGTCATCAAATACGGCTACTTTTGCCACCTACGTCTCAATATACACTAGCATAAAACCGACACATTAAGCTACCCGAAGTAGGCGATTCCATGCAAGCGCGCACAACTTTGGCGCTTTGATGATTGTTGCATTCAACATCCAAAGTCATAGGGCACGAGTCCTTGCAGTTCTGGTCCATTGAGTCTGCTGTTGTTGTCATAACTGAAAACACGAAAGCAATACACACGGATTAATCTTCATATAACAATAAGCATTTACAAGAACTTTAGAAAATCAAAATGTACAGATGTCTTGTATGGAATGATATTGTCTGCTTTGTGATAGATCAGATGAAATAATGATGCACATAGAAAGAGGTATTAGAATGGTAGCAAACTATTTAAGCTCCAAAAGAACAGAATATCACATTCCCCAACTAGATATTTCAGTTAAGGCTGCCTAACAATATCATTTGCACATTCACCCGGCCAACAAGTCGACAACAAGACTTCCTTTACAAAAAAAACAGGAACTAGCGGTAGAGTGAGTAAATGCACTAATGCAAACAGAATATGTGAATTCTTTTATCTCAAGAGGAACTACTTTTAGAATGTCTTTGTTAACTAAAAAGCATTTTGATATTAATTGAAATGGAACATTACACCAGTGTGAAAAGACTGTTCTGACAATTTTAATAAGAAACACGACCTTAGATGCTAGGATCCAAAGACTCATTCACCGTGGGCACAAGGCCTGACTCACGTTAGATAACTTGCATTAGATCCACGACACTTCATCAATTTGTCACAATGTCAGTCGCTTTTAATTAATTCTAAAATGGTGAAGGATTCACATTTTCATATATCATAATTTGCAAAACAACCAGATAACTTGTCAACAAATTAATAAGTTTCCTTTTTTTTCTATTCTGATATGCCTTAAAAAAGATTTTGGAAGTTCCAAGACAATCAGCTCAATGCCTAATGCAAAGCCAAAAGATACTTAAATCCACAGAATGTGACTAGGTTTTCTGCAATTATAGAAAAACATACTTATTTGTGAATTTTCTGATTCTCACAACAATATTATCTATCGGGTCCTGCAACTACGTAAAAAAGGAAGAACCATCTTCACCAACTCTGAACTAATACAGACGCAATATATTCCTAATCTTTTCAGTAAGCTGATTTCCTTCTGAATTCCTGCTCTTTCATGAGATCCTGTTCTCTGATATTTGATATAACATAATTTTAGCTCAAACCATATTTGTGATATATGTATCATATATTTCCAATTAGTTTGTGTGAGAGATTTTTCTAGTTGTTCCGAGCAATTGCACTAAACACTTAGATGTCATTTTGGCGATGCAATAAGCTATCCAACAATAACTTTATCCTTTGATTGTAACAAATACTCATTCAATAAAGCTACTCAAACTTTTTGAAAGAATAAGCGCATTTATTGTGTTAAAAGACAAGTTTGATGAGTAAAGTCATTCCTAGCATTAAACTTGTCTATGGCAAGAATAAGTATAATTATTATACTTATTCTCTCAGTTATCCAACTCTGTCAGTGCACTGTTCACTACCTGTCCCAAGTCAGGATAAAGGAAGAGGGTTGTGGTAGGCATGTGACAACTAACGTAAAGCATTGTCACATACTATGAACATGAACCAAGAACTAAATTTCGTTGGGGCGTCCCCTACTGAGCGACGCGCTACATCGGAGCCCGGGTGTAGTGAAAAGTGGGCAAGGTTGCTAGGTCATCGTCCAGAAACGACGTGCCACATCGGCGCCCAGATGTGGTGTCAAATGAGCAAGGATTCCCACACTTTTATGAGCGGGTGAGGGTAAAAAAAGTGCTCATGAATATAGGATTAGGTTAGCATCATAGAACATAGGTTCTCTTACAGGTAGATTAGCAAAGTTAGTTGATGCTATGGTTAGACGGAATGTTAGTATTTTATGTGTGCAGGAAACTAAGTGGGTAGGTGAAAAAGCTAGAATTATAGAGCCCTGGGTTATAAACTTTGGTATACTAGTAGAGATAGAAATCGTAATGAGGTGGGTGTGATCATAGATAAACAATTGCTTGAGGATGTAGTGGAGGTTAGGAGAAAGAGTGATAGGAATTTACTAATTAACTTATTTAAGGTAGGGAGATTTTTAATGTTATTAGTGTCTATGCACCACAAATAGGACTTGATGAGTCCAGTAAGCGTCAATTTTGGGAGGATTTAGATGAGATTGTGCAAAACATGCCCATTAGAGAAAAGCTTTTCATAGGCGGTGACCTCAATGGGCATGTAGGAACTAGTCGTTATGGGTTTGATAGTGTACATGGAAGATTTGATTTTGGGGAAAGAAATGAACCAGGTAACTCAATTCTATACTTTGCTTTGTCATATGATTTGATCTTAGCGAATACTCGGTTTAGGAAGAGAGAGTCTCACTTGATCACTTTTAGAAGTGGATCAAGTGCGAGCCAAATATATTTCTTTTTAACTAAAAAAGTAGATAGAGGTTGTATGGATTGTAAGGTAGTACCAGGTGAGAGTGTAGTAACCCAACATAGACTCTTAATTTTAGATGTCCTGATTAGAAGGAGATTTAGAAAGATTAAACGTAAGTTAGATCCTAAGATTAAGTGGTGGCGGCTAAAAAAGTAACCAATGAGTTTTTGTAGATCGAGTAGTACATGAAGCAGATTGGAAAGCCCAAGATGATCCCAATACAACATGAAACAAAATTGCTATCTGCATTAAAAGAGTAGCTAAAGATGTACTTGGTGAGTCACGGGGTGGCACTCCACCATGTAAGGACACATCATGGTGGAATGAAGAGGTAAAAGCTGCCCTTAAGATCAAACGAGACTCTTATAGAGATCTGAAGAAAAATTGTAATGGCGTGAGTTTTGAGAGGTATAAGCTAGACAAGAAGGAGGCTAAGAAAGTTGTTCAGAATGCAAGAGCTAAAGTGTACAAAGAAGTATATGAGAAGTTGGACACCAAAGAGGTTGAAAATGATATATAGAATTGCTCGAATAAGGGAGAGAAAGACTAGAGACTTATGTACTGTGAGGTGTATCAAAAATGAGGATCAGAAAGTTTTAGTTCGAGATGAAGAAATCAAAGAAAGATGGAGAGAGTATTTTGACAAATTGTTCAATGGTAATTCTACTCAAGACTTGGATGACCTTACCATTCAATGCCAGGATATGAACCATAGTTATATGCGCAGAATTAGCGAATCTGAAGTTAAAGAGGCCTTAAAGAGGATGAAGTCAAGGAAAGCTGCTGGCCCGGATGGAATTCCTATTGAGGTATGGAGATGCTTAAGAGAGGTGGGCGTGAGATGACTGACAAACCTCTTTAACAAGATCTGGCTAACTAAAAAGATGCCCAATGAGTGGAGGAAGAGTACCTTAATACCTCTCTATAAGAACAAGGGTAATATCTAGAGTTGTTCAAACTATCGTGGAATAAAACTTATGTGTCACACCATTAAGCTTTGGGAAAGGGTAATTAAACACATGTTACGGCAGAATGTTACATTATCAGAGAACCAGTTTGGGTTCATACTGGGACGATCGACGACAGAGGCTATTCATTTGCTTCGTCAACTTATAGAGCGATTTCGAGAGATGAAGAGAAATTTGCATATGGTCTTTATTGATTTAGAAAAAGCTTATGATAAGGTGTCAAGAGAGGTATTATGGTGGACATTAATGAAAAAGGGTCCCATCAAATATATTGACATAATCAAGGATATGTACGATGGAGTAGTGGCAAATGTCAGAACTTGTGGAGGCATAACAAGTGATTTTTCTATCACAATTGGATTGCATCAAGGATCTGCATTGAGTCCATTCTTATTTGTCATAGTGATGGATGAGCTTACTAGACCTATTCAGGATGAAATATCATGGTGTATCCTATTTGCTGATGATATTGTCCTAGTCGATGAGATGAGAGCTGGGGTAAATATCAATTAGAGTTATGAAGACAAACTCTAGAATCTCGAGGTTTTAGATTAAGTAGGGCCAAAACAGAGTATACAGAGTATAAATTCAGTAAACTGAGAATCCGAAATTATAGCATTGTGAGATTAGATGGACAAGAAATACCGATATGCAGTCATTTTAAGTACTTGGGTTCTAGTATTCAAAAGGATGGGGAGATTGATAGTGATGTCAACCATAGGATCCAAGCTGCTGCTGGTTGAAATGGAGGAGCACAACAGGAGTTTTATGTGATCGTAACATTCCGTTATGGCTGAAGGGAAAGTTTTATTGGACTGCTATTAGACCAGCTTTGTTATATGGTACAGAATGTTAGGCTATAAAGAGACATCATGCCCATAAGATGAGTGTAGCAGAGATGCGCATGCTTCGTTGGATGTGTGGTAACACGCGGAGAGATAAGGTGAGAAATGAGGATATTCGTACTAAGATAGGTGTAGCCTCTATAGAAGAGAAGATGAGAGAAAATCGCTTACGATGGTTTAGTCATGTGTGACGTAGACCTGCCGATGCGCCAGTCCGGTGAGTAGAGCGTATCAATTTAGGGCAAGTTAAAAGAGCGCAGGGGAGACCGAAGAAAACATGGATGGAGGTAATACAACAAGATATAGAGGCTAAAGGTCTTAGTGAAGGTATATTGCTTGATAGGAATGAGTGGAGAAAGCAAATCCATGTGCCCGATCCGGCGTAATTCTCTTTTGGTTCTGTAGCCTACCCCAAATACTTGGGACATATGGCTTAGTTGTTGTTGTATTCTCTCAGTTATCCCTGCGCTGAACAGCATCCTTAAGCCCATTTTTCTTTAAGTTTAAAGAGACAATAAATCGTGCACATAGGTTCGTAACTAATTAGCTCATTTGGTGGTTGATCTCTCAGTGTTAACGTTATTGTCTCCTTGAAACATAGGCCCCGTTAATGTTTGGTGGCACATTTAACTTTCTTTCATTTGACGTGAGAAGTCCAGGCAATCATGTAAGCTATCATAAGTGTTTTTTTTTTTTTTTTTTTTTTAAATTTGGAGTTTCAGATGTTGGGAAGCACGTATCATGTATATTCTTCAAACTAACTTTTTTATGCATTTCTCCACACCATTTTCAGAATTCAAAAATTACCAAAATAAATTCCAAACATACCTAGTTATTAACATCCAGCCACACCCATCTATTCAACATTAATGCTTCCATTTATTCATACGAACCAGACCATTATATATCCACCAGGAGATTCTGATCTTTTATCTCCAACAATCCTCTAGATCTACTCCACAAAAAATCTCCATGAAAACCTCCAATAGGGTCCATACTGGGAGTCCACATATGCACTGCATGCATAAGTCTCCACTTAAAATCTTTTTCCTTATGAGATAAGTGGTGCTACTCATTAAAAAGATGAGAAGATAATGGTGTAACTCGGTGGCAAAATGAATAATCTCATTAGCTTCACAAAATAATCCAACTCGTGTTAATAATTTTTTTCCCCCTTTTAGCTAGCAACAAAAGTTGACCTGTGATTTCCCACCATCCACCTGTTAACCGATCCTTTGCTACTAGCCAGGCCACAGTAGCCTAAGTGTTTCTCATGTAAAGTTCATTAATCAAGCACCTAGTTGAATATAAATTCGTGGATGTATGTATATGAAGCAGGCTTTAGGATTGATCATGACGTCTCTCCCTAATGTGAAACCTCCAGATAACAACATTGTCACTACACACAAAATTGTGTAATTCCCCCTTACTACACATTTCAGAATGACTGGAAACTATAGACTGTGAATGAAATAAAGAACTATGTTTCCAAAAGTATACTGTGAGGAACTTAACACCTGCACCTTAGTAAATATAAACTTTTTCAAAAAGTTCTGAGCAGGAGATAGCAACTATATCTGAGGTATGATTCGAGCAAAACAAGCCAACCACAAGACCCACAAATCCACCACTACAGGAAAAAAAAAAAGTCTGCCACTTAATCCTCTAGAAACTGCATATATCTCCAAATTATCTACTAGATTTTGTTGTCATTGCTCCTTCTGGCTCAACTATTTTGATCTTTGAGAAATTTGAATTCCATCACAACATATACAATTTATACCTAAGATTGCTATAAGAATTAGAATGTAACCAGTCTATCTAAAAGCGGAAACTTTTGGGTTCTAGACCAACATTGTAAATGTATTTAACTATCTAAATGTGATTAATTCATTTATCACTAGCACAATTAGAATGTAATACTGACAGAAGCATCAAATTCAACCAGCATTTTATAGATGCAAAACATGAAAGATTTATCAAATATTTGATCAACTCAACAAGATGAAAAATCTAGACCTTGCCAACCAAAATAATTACTTGTTAAGTGCGCCTAATTTTCAAAAAAAAAAAAAAAAAACCAATGTTTTGTCTGTTAATACTTCATATTATCTGTCATTGCTTTGATGCCTTAATCTAAAATAACAACTAAATTTGTTAAAAGGTGCCTATTATTCTGTATACATCATTAGGTCTAATCTATTAGAAAAATAAGTGGTGAAAGCAGGAAATATGCTCATGAAGAACCAAATCTTTTTTTTGATTTGGCTTCAAGAAAGAGAATCAGGAAACTTCACTCTCTCAAAAAAAAAAAAGGACATTATCTTATATTGTACAAGAGATGATTCCTCTCATATTTACCTTTGGAGGGGGAAATGAGAGAAAGAGCCATCAATCGGAATCGTTCCACAAAGATCATTGTTTGAAACATCGCTGCGGCAACAAAACAAAGAGCTTTCAGTATTAAATCCACATGCACCACAGTCTGAAATCAAAACCTACTCCAAAAATTATTGTTCCTTACAAGACTTTAAGATTTGAGAGGGAAGCCAGGTCTCTCGGAATAGATCCTGTAAGCTTATTGTTGTTCAACCGCCTGATAACAATTTCAAAGAGAGGAAAACTTATATAGTGATAAGTGCAACTAAATTCCTTTACCCAACCACTCAGTTTGCAATCTTACAAGAATCTGAGTGACTTCAGCTTTGCAAAAGACTTGGGTATTTGCCCTTGAAGCTTATTCCCATATAAATCCATGCTAACAAGGTTCTTCAAATCACCCAATTCTTTAGGGATCTTCCCTTCAAAATTGTTTCTGTAGAGCTCTCTGCAGTTTCATCAAAATAGTAGAACTAAGCCACAGATCAAAGCCTGATTAATAAAAAGACAAAGAATTAAACAATAAAAAGTGACAGTAATTACAGATATTGAAGATGCTTAAGCTGGCCAAGCTCGGGTCCAAGAGGCCCAGAAATATTAGAGTTCCCCAAATCCCTGAAACCAAAATCAAATCCTTTCAACAAAGGGGAAAAAGTTCTCAGCTTTGTAAGGAAACAGCAACAAACAATCCATCTTTAAAAGAAAGAAATGATCAAAAAATTTAGAGAAATAGAAAAAAGTGACCCATAGTCAGTAGAAAGATTATCGGAAGAAGCAATTGGAAAACTGGAGGAGGGGCCCAAGCCCTTGCAATAGAATCTTATCTTTTTCAAGGGGAAAAAAGTGAGCAGCCCAATAAGAAAAAGAAGAAATTGCCCAAGTCCCTCTTCTAGACAAAAAAATCAACCTCTTCAACCAGAAACTTCACAGAATTAGATCTTTCTAAAAAGATGAAATCTTTGTAAATCCCAGCACTAAAAATTCTAAACTTTTCATCAAAAAGCAATCAAAATTCGATCTTTCAAAGAGAGAAGCAATCAAGAGAGGAAAAGAGAAGATGGGTGAAGGTGCAAACAGGCGGATGACGTGGTTCTTATCGTCGCAGGTGACGTGGAACCAGGTGCAGGGGTTGACCAGCGTCGGGTCCCAGCTCTGCAAGACGTTAGCCGGATCATGGAGCCTCGTTCTCAGAGTATGGAGAGCTTCACCTGCACAAAAATTGCGCAAAATCCAAAAAATCAAAAAAAAAAAAGAAGAAGAAGAAGAAAAGAAGGATATGAGTTAGAGAGAGAATTACCTTCTGGGTTGGTGGAGATGGATGGAGATATAACTGAGAGAAGGAGGAGGAGGGAGAAGAGGTAGAGAGAGGAGGCCATGAGTGTGTGTTGTGAGAGAGAGAGAGCTTTTGGAAATGGAGAATATTTTTGAAGGGGAGTTGGGACTTGGGGAAGAGGAGGAACTGGTCCTGGTTCTGGTCAACTTTTCTCCGGAGAGAAGTCAGCAGTCAAAAAGAGTGACAAAGAGGGAATGAAAATGAGATTTGCGTGTGGGTTTTGGTCTGGTTCTTGGGTGGGTGGGGGCCCAGGGAGCATTAGCAGGGAGAGTGGGTCAGACGCGGGTCAGAGTTGTTAGCAGTTGGAACTGAACCAACTCTTGGGGGGGTCAATTGGGCCGGGCGGCGACCCTACTCGTGCACCGCCTAGGCTAGGCCGGGCATGATCCGAAACCCGACCCGGGTCTTGAATTCCAGCGGGCCGGCCCCGGGTCTGCCAATTGGTGGCCCAGGGCCCGGTGGGCCGTGCCTGACCCAGAATACCCCAACGGCTCTGAGAGTCGTTAGACTTGGCGGGGCGAGCCGAAACCGGCCCGGCACGGCCCGGACAAGAGCCCAACGGCTCTAAGAGCCGTTGGGGGTTTTTTTGCGAAAAACCCCCCGCCTACACCCCAATGGCTCTTATAGCTGCTGGGATGCAAATTTTTTATTTTTGCAAAACCCCCTAACAGGTATATGTTGTTTTTTGGTGTTTTTTACAAAATAAAATTGCAAAATATACTTTCTCCTCCTCTGGCAAAAAATAATTGCAAAAAATACTTGCAAATCATGGCACGTGATTTACCTGCTCCTCCGACATCTACAGTTATTTTGGACTCTGCTTTTAATACAGGTGGTCGAGTGTTGACTGATACGAGGAACTGTCTTGCATCAGATGCGATCGAGATGACAATATGCGGGAAGGATTGGTTGGATGCGGAAAAGAGAAGTCAAAATAAAATAATTGACAATCACATCAAAGAATCTCCAGAAGACTCCCCAGAAGATGAATGAAGACTTGAATTTTTTTATTTATGATTGATAAAATGTATGAAGAATGAAGACTTGTACTTTTTTATGTATTAATGACGAATTTGAAAAAAAATTGATTTATACTTCAATTGTATATGCATCAATTATCCATTTTATTGGCTCATTAATAAAAATATATATTTTCATTTCACGCCTTGTAATATTTTTTGCTATTTTTATGAATAAGTAATTTTTGAGAATTTTTTAGATTCGTTTTGAATTTTTAAAGTTTTTATGTTTTTTTATTATTTTTATTAATTACCCGGCCGACAAGGGCCGGCCCGGGCCGGGGCACCCATGGCCTAAATGGAACCCGGGCCGGGCCGGGTTTGACCCGACACGACCCAATTGACAACCCTACCAACTCTGTCATAGGGATGGCTAACGAGACGAATCGGGTCGATTCGTCCCGTTGGCCAACAAATTCGTTACAAGACGGTTTGAGCATGAGACAGGTTCAACTGTCTCATAACGAATCCAATGAGATAGGTCAGAGAATCGAGAAATGAATCGGGTCTCTTGACCCGATTCTGTAACGCCCCGATCCTGGCGGATACGGAGACATTACTGCAACGTATATACGCAAGTCAGAAGTACCTTCACGTATATACGCTAAGCATCAGTACAGGCAAGAATCAGAGTACGGAAGCAAGTGGTGCATTATACATTCCAACATATGAGTACAATTATAAAGTTATCACCAGAGGTGATCCAATATTACATGAATATTACATCACTGACATGCGCAATTGCGAGATTACAGAGAGATGTACAAGTATGAACAGTATCAAAGGCACTCACGAGTCTACTAAAGGAAAACTCGAGAGGCACACAGGGGGCCTGGAAGATTAGAGCTCTGAACGGTCTGCTGGAGATCCACGCTACCGCTGCGCCACTCTGATCAGCAACTGGGAGAATTCACACGTTCCAAGCTCCATGACCTGGACATGAGAATCCAGGGGAGTCAGATGAAACTCCCCAGGCGAGTGGTGATACAAAAGCCAAGTGGCGAGCAGGGGGTAAGTACATGTATAGTGATACAACCGAATAAAGCCGGGGACGAGCAAATCTGATTGTATGGTTTCAGATCACGGCTCCATAAGACTAGTACGTCGAAGGAATAATCCAAACAAGGAAACCCTCATCTATATACCCTTATCTTATGTCACCATAATCCAAGCACATACAATCCGACTGTACTCAGGGCATGATAAGATAATGAACAGGAGGCAGGTAGATACAAGGGATAAAGTAGAGCATGAGCAGTTAACATAATATTACTCATAAAATCGAAAATCCGAAGTAAAATCCAGGACAAGCAAATATGATAAGGCATATCACAGATTCATAGCCGTTTAAGCTGCAGGCTTCAGTATGCGTCCCATTCCACATACCTCTACTTACAACTTAAAGAGCCGGTTATTAGACACTTTATTATTACTCGTCTTACCCTGATATCTAGCTATGTGAACTAGCGTCCCAGCACACATAGATCCATATCCGAGTAAAGCAAGGTTGTTATTGGAAACCGGCGGGGGTATCAACGAACTATGTTTACAGTGGGTCCCGTACATACCCGGACCACGGCCCAGGATGTTCCGTTGCTGGTGACGGAACCTGCCGCAAGGCTAACAGGAGGGTCTTATAGGATGCCCTTGTCAAGATGGTACCAAGAAGGAGGGAGCCAGCACTCCCCTCGGTCGCCTGGAGGCCCACAGGTCAGACCGGAACATGTAGTTGCACAACATTCCTAAAACCACTGTAAACACGAACACATATTGATAGCCGCATGTTTCCCCCGACCCGATGCAAGTTGTTCCTTTTATGGATTATTAGGTTAATTATCAATTTACGGGAATAACAAGAGCAGGACATGATCAGGAATTCAGGAGTTCAGGTCACTGTATATAATACAGGATAACAGGTCACTGATCATGATACAGGATATCAGGTCACTGTACATAGTACAGGATAACAAGACAGGGTTCCCGTAAATGTGATAATCACAGGTCAAGTATATCATGCTGAGTGTCAAGGGATAGCATGACAAGATGGTGATATTAGACAGGTAACCAGTCATGTCAAGCAATTGATATAAGTCCGGTGGCAAGTCATGTCATAACAAGGGATCTTGCCCAGAAGTATCATGTCAGGTGTTAGGTGATAGCAAATCAGTTGACAGGTGATATACATGTGTTAAAAGTAATATGAAAATGACAAGTAGTATAAACAGGTAACAGGCATTAGCATGTAGATGGTAAGTATCAAGCAAAAGCATATCAATAATAGTGGAACACAATCAAAGAAGGTGTTAGTTCCAAACAGCATAAATCATGAAGAATACAAGTCGACTGGTGAAAGTAGGAAAGTCCAAAGGAAGCGAGAACACTCGCATAACCAATAAAATAGTAAGGCAAGAGGATAGCGAGATTACTCGCCTAATCTTTAATAATTATAGTGAAATCCTCGATCTCCGGAATCCAGGAATCAACGCGTAAACGCGTTAAAGAGAGTAATAGGCAGAGAGGAGAAATTCAAAAGAGAGAAATCCATGGAGAGAGAGTGTTCAGGGGAAACGCGAGTTTTGAAAGTGGGACGCGAGAATAGCAGACGCGGGAATAGCGTCGCGAGAATAACATGCGCGGGAATCACAGACGCAGGAATAGCAGACGCGGGGTTCGCGTCGCAGAGATGCCTCAAACGCGAGGTCTGCGTTCAAGTCAAGAAGCGAGGAGAACGCGGACGCTGACGAGGGCTCTGCGTCGCGTTAACACAAGATGAATACGGATGCGGGCATGGGGTCCACGTTAGGAAACAAATAGAGAGAAGGGAAGGTGATATTTGTTAAGTGTCAAGTCATGGAATAACAATGTATGATACATGTCCCGAGGATTAAGTCCATATTCAAGGAAGGAATGAACCAAAGTAACTAGTCAAGATTAGTCGACTAGAGAGAATAGTTAGTTGACTTATGAAGGGGTTAGTCGACTATAAAGGAGGAGTAGTCGACTAATAGGTCGCGTTCCAGAAAAGGCTGCGCTTCAAAGAGTTGCGTTTCAGGAAGGGTTAGTCGACTAGGAGCAGGGGGTCAGTCGACTAGTATGCTGCGTTTCGCAAAACGGCGTCTCACGAAGTCGCGTTTCATAGGTCCGCGTCTTGCCACAAGTCCGCGTCTCATGAATCCGCGTTTCATAAGTCCGCGCCTCACCAGAAAGAGTTGGCCAATTTGGAATGAAAGAGCAGGTCGCGTTTCAAGAAAGAGCGCGTTTCTCAAGGTCGCGTCTCACATGGTCGCGTCCCACAAGGCCGCGTTTCCAAGAGGCACGTTTCCCAGATTCGCGTTTCCAAGATTCGCGTCTCAGGAAAGTTAGTCGACTAGGGAGAAGGATCAGTCGACTAGAAGGTTGCGTTTCAGAATAACAAGGCAGTGTTTCACAGGATTAGTCGACTGGGAAGGAGGGCTAGTCGACTAATAAGGGAAGTTAGTCGACTAATGACCAAGTCAAGTCGACTAACAGAGTGCAAATCAGGGAGCAGGATCCTGTTAAGTGCTGAGTTCACTGATATGAAAATGCAAGGGCTCTGATGAGTCATCCAAGTCTTGGAGAGTGAAGTTACTCGTCCAAAACGCCATCTAGAAGCAGGGAAAAACACAAGTGAAGGAGATGGGTCCTTGGTTGAGTTGTCGTTAACTATCACCAAAACGATCACCGGAATAATCGCGAACGATTATTGGAAGATCCACGGCGATGTCTCCAACGAAGAGAAGCTCGGCCCCAATCCAAAAGGAGTGGCCGGCCCCCAGAGTCATGCAGGTGATGAAGAAGAACACGGCCCCCAATCCGAAGGAGTCGGCCGGTCTTTACCAGAGAAGGAAGGAGATGGTGATAGTGATGATGCTTGGTTCACTGCTGCAAGAAATGGAGGAGAAGATGAAGGGAAATGGTGGAGAATAAGTTGGCCAAAGGAGGGAGCATCAAGGCTGCGTTTGTTGCCTTTGCTCTCTGGAAACAAAGAGGAAGAAGAGAGAAAGAAGAAAAATGAATGGAGAGAGAGGGAGGGGGTATTTATAGGCAAAGGAGCAATAATGGCAAGTTTGACTTTGGGGATGCCAAGTGAGACTTGTTCTCCCCACTCAAACGCAGCCCACAAAAGCAAGATGGCGTTTAGGCCAAAATTAGCCTAACGCGGGAATAAATACGGCGTTTCAAGGAGAAGCAAGGTGGCGTTTCACAAAAGGACAAAAAGGCATGATGCTTGATGGGAGTTGGTGGCAGCACATTAAATGAAGTGTGGGGAGAAGTGAAGAGAAGATCTTTGCATTAAATGCAAGATCCAAGGATGGTGAAGCCGGCGTTTGAGGAAGGGAAAAATGGAAAAAGACAAAATGGAATATCAAGGCAAAATCCCGGTATCTGGGAAAACACCAAAAACTCCGGAAAACCTCAAAAATAAAGTAATCCAGAAAGCTTCCCAAAAATTCTCAAAAATAATAAATATTATAAAATGATTTTTGGTGAAATCAGTTTTCAGAATTCAATGCCATGTTCAAATTAAAAATCCTGAAGTCCACCGTCAATCTCGGTCTACACCGGGTTGGCCGGGTTTTGATAAATTCTGAAAATTCTCAGAAAAAGTATTTAAATAGAAAATATTATTTTAAGAAATAATGTCTAAAGACACTATTAGAAATTCTAATCTGTTCGTAAATTAAAAATTCAGGAATCGGTCAACGAAACTGGCCGACACCGGTTTTGAAGATTCCCAACTTAATTCAGGAAAATTCCAGAAAATCATAGAAAATCTAAAATATTGGAAAACGATGTTCAAAACTGAAATCGGTCAAATCGGAATAGTAGAAAGACCAAATCGAGTAATTCTCTAGGATCGGGCCCTCGGTTCAGACTAGGGCTGACTCCGAGTCCACGAATCCAAATCCAAGACAAAACGTTCATATGAATAATTCATAATACAAAACAAATACAAGAAGTAAATCGAAAAATACGATCAAAAAATACGAATACGCAACTAAGTACGTATTCCGGGACGGGGTGTTACACTCTATCCACCTTACAAAAATTGCGTCCTCGCAATTTCGATAAGGGGTGAAATGAACACAAAAAGATAGAAATGAGAATTATGCCAATCAAGATATGAATAACTATGAACCGTTCTCCCAGATCGACTGAACGGCTAACTCAAGACTGAGGCGCCTCTGCACTTCTGCCGTTTATATGCATCTTCTGACGAGGCCATAATGATACTGATCTGATGTCTGCTTATGCAAGTACGCTGTCAGAACCCCATTCTGAATAATATAGAGTGAGCTGAGATAATCATTAATACTTAAATCAAACTGTGAACCAAGGCTGATGAAATCCATATAATTCCGTAGTGCTGAAGTCCATAATATAATAAAACCTTTCATGGCGAGATGTTGTCCTTCTGCAGTAAAATCGCTGATGTGCTGCATACATACCAATCCTCCAAGAATAGACTAGAATACCCACGGTAAGGAAAATCCTGGTAATACTGAATATAATTCAAGAAGGCTAATAATTAAGAATTTCTGTATACTGGGCCTTACTAATTTTAAAAGACATAGCCAAGAATATAGAAT
The DNA here is from genome assembly GCA_038442645.1 of Agave tequilana. Lineage (NCBI taxonomy): Eukaryota > Viridiplantae > Streptophyta > Magnoliopsida > Asparagales > Asparagaceae > Agave > Agave tequilana. The sequence goes on along the minus strand of JAVJIF010011824.1, from coordinate 65,873 downwards.
AACCATGGAGAATTCTGAACACTGACTTCTGAATGATAACCTGACTGCAGATAGAACATGTAGAAGATAATCTGGGCCCTGCAAGATTCGTCGAATGGACCATTGACAGGGATCATGGCGATAGTTCAGATACAGTGATAAAACTCTGTTCAGCAGATCCATGAAAGCACGCTGGACAGAAGAAATCCGAAGAATGGGCTAGAGTGCTAAGCACTGAAGGGACTAGCCACGGATGAAACCAAGCCTAGATGAGGTCATCGCGTAACACAGCTCAGGTGTTAAACATTAGGGTGCCGCGAAGCTAACGCTCTACGAGGCTCGCATATGGCGTAGCTCACGTGGCGAAGCCAGCGCGTAACACAATACTAAATGCTAAGCACCAGGGTGCAGCGAAACTCACACCTGGTTAGGTTCACGGATGACTAGAACACGACCCTCGCTTAGCGAGGCTAGCGGAACCTTTGGTCCACCAAATCAATAAAAACTGCCAGGAGTTATTGGCTCTGAGAATACTCGAGTTCCATGATCATAGTCCAAGAAATCATGATCGCTATTAGAGAAATAAAAATAGAAAATACCATAACTCTCTCTGCCAGAAGTCCTAATTCTGAATTACTGTTATATACTGACACTCCTCATGAAATGATGCAATCTATCTGACTATATAAGTGACGACTACTCTGCTTGATGTTCTAGTCTTCCATGATGTATCCATAAATACAAGAATATAATGCAAGGCCGAAGATCTGCCCAGTATAAGACAATGTGATATACCAGAGTCGAGGAATGCCAGAACATAATGAGAGTGACTACATCTGCCCTGCTATTACCTCTCTAGCCACGCATATCTTAAGTTGGCATAAAGGTCATAAAAATCAGAATAGCAAAAATAGGAAAGATAGGAATCATGAAATAAGGAGAAAATAGGACGGACCAGGATTGAAGGTGATAGGACAATGAGGAGGATATGATATAGAGAATTTACCAACTCCGGGACATATTAAAATGGGGATAATAATTACGGTCAGTACTTCAAGGATTCCTCCTTCAGATATCGAACACCCTTTCTGTTCTTACTCCATCATCTTGAGCATCCTGACTTCCCCTTCAGTCAGATCATACGTTTGCTTCCCTTCACCATGTGCCCTAACTCTTAGTCTCCTTTGTATACGACTCCATGCTGGATGCTGGGGATGAAGCGAGGTTATTCTGACAGTAGGTCCTAGATTCCCTCACGACGGTGATACTGGATGGGTTGATCTGATCGCTGTAATGTTCTCTGCTTCCTTGAACAGACCGTCACCTTTCAACAAATCTCTGAACCCGTGTATGACATAATTCATAGCCTTTCTGGTGGTTGTGTTGTAGATGCCCAGCTCCAGACAATATCCACCGGTCATATGTTGTGGGCAGGGTTAGAGGGATGGCTTAGCTAGTAGGGCGTCCAGAGGCCTGTCTGAGCCTTTACTTCCATCAATTAAGAGGGTCTCTTCACCAACTTCATCTGCAACTCATCCTAATCTTTCTCCTCTGGTCCATTCCACTTCCCGGATGATGACTGAAGAACTTGAGAATACCCCTTGGGCAGCTTGGGGATAAAAAAACATCCTGCTCTTCATCTTCATTTCTCATTTGAGATATTGCTTGCTCGGTTCTCCTTATCGGCCACCATGTAAAAACACCGTCCGACTTTGCCTTAGGAATTTTGCAGTGTACTTATTTACAATCCAATCTCCCTACCGCAATTTGATAAATCATTCTTTCATTTCTTCCTGGGCTATTACAGAGAAGAATCTTCCTATAGAAATCCTTCGAGAACTAGTCCCAAGTGTTGGGCTTTCCCAGTCTCGCTGCTTCCGCCAACTACTACATCTAGGCTACATCTTCTAACTGAATCTTGATCATTTTCACCTAGTTCTCGTCAGGGACCCAAGTTGACTTAGAAGACCCATCAGGTTTACTGACCACTGCTATGCATCCAGGGCTTCTCCATGCTTGAAAAGATTGCCGGCTGTAGTTTCCTGAAATCCAACATGTCGCCTGGCTTCTGTTCCCGAGTGCAACCAATGATCCTTGGTGCGGGACCTTCGCCTGTACTTGATCGTGTCTTATCATATCTTGCAGAGATAGTCTTAAATCAAGATTTTCTCCATTAGGGTTACCCTAGGAAGAACCAGAACCGTTATGATTTCCCCATCTTTTCATGTCCGAGTTGGTCCAAGAATAACAAGAAACTAAAGTATGAAAGGATAGGATAACTTCAGAATTCAAGGATAAGATAATCAAGAGAGAATGGATAACTTTGTACTTGTAGTTGGATTGTATAACCAAGACTCATGCATTCCAGTTGCAAATTTCTTTACCATTAATTTGCTGTCTGGACGTACTGAGGAGGTGAGAGCCTAAGCTCTGATACCAACCTGTAACGCCCCGATCCTGGCGGATACGGAGACATTACTGCAACGTATATACGCAAGTCAGAAGTACCTTCACGTATATACACTAAGCATCAGTACAGGCAAGAATCAGAGTACGGAAGCAAGTGGTGCATTATACATTCCAACATATGAGTACAATTATAAAGTTATCACCAGAGGTGATCCAATATTACATGAATATTACATCACTGACATGCGCAATTGCGAGATTACAGAGAGATGTACAAGTATGAACAGTATCAAAGGCACTCACGAGTCTACTAAAGGAAAACTCGAGAGGCACACAGGGGGCCTGGAAGATTAGAGCTCTGAACGGTCTGCTGGAGATCCACGCTACCGCTGCGCCACTCTGATCAGCAACTGGGAGAATCCACACGTTCCAAGCTCCATGACCTGGACATGAGAATCCAGGGGAGTCAGATGAAACTCCCCAGGCGAGTGGTGATACAAAAGCCAAGTGGCGAGCAGGGGTAAGTACATGTATAGTGATACAACCGAATAAAGCCGGGGACGAGCAAATCTGATTGTATGGTTTCAGATCACGGCTCCATAAGACTAGTACGTCGAAGGAATAATCCAAACAAGGAAACCCTCATCTATATACCCTTATCTTATGTCACCATAATCCAAGCACATACAATCCGACTGTACTCAGGGCATGATAAGATAATGAACAGGAGGCAGGTAGATACAAGGGATAAAGTAGAGCATGAGCAGTTAACATAATATTACTTATAAAACTGAAAATCCGAAGTAAAATCCAGGACAAGCAAATATGATAAGGCATATCACAGATTCATAGCCGTTTAAGCTGCAGGCTTCAGTATGCGTCCCATTCCACATACCTCTACTTACAACTTAAAGAGCCGGTTATTAGACACTTTATTATTACTCGTCTTACCCTGATATCTAGCTATGTGAACTAGCGTCCCAGCACACATAGATCCATATCTGAGTAAAGCAAGGTTGTTATTGGAAACCGCGGGGTATCAACGAACTATGTTTACAGTGGGTCCCGTACATACCCGGGACCACGGCCCAGGATGTTCCGTTGCTTGGTGACGGAACCTGCCGCAAGGCTAACAGGAGGGTCTTATAGGATGCCCTTGTCAAGATGGTACCAAGAAGGAGGGAGCCAGCACTCCCCTCGGTCGCCTGGAGGCCCACAGGTCAGACCGGAACATGTAGTTGCACAACATTCCTAAAACCACTGTAAACACGAACACATATTGATAGCCGCATGTTTCCCCCGACCCGATGCAAGTTGTTCCTTTTATGGATTATTAGGTTAATTATCAATTTACGGGAATAACAAGAGCAGGACATGATCAGAATTCAGGAGTTCAGGTCACTGTATATAATACAGGATAACATGTCACTGATCATGATACAGGATATCAGGTCACTGTACATAGTACAGGATAACAAGACAGGGTTCCCGTAAATGTGATAATCACAGGTCAAGTATATCATGCTGAGTGTCAAGGGATAGCATGACAAGATGGTGATATTAGACAGGTAACCAGTCATGTCAAGCAATTGATATAAGTCCGGTGGCAAGTCATGTCATAACAAGGGATCTTGCCCAGAAGTATCATGTCAGGTGTTAGGTGATAGCAAATCAGTTGACAGGTGATATACATGTGTTAAAAGTAATATGAAAATGACAAGTAGTATAAACAGGTAACAGGCATTAGCATGTAGATGGTAAGTATCAAGCAAAAGCATATCAATAATAGTGGAACACAATCAAAGAAGGTGTTAGTTCCAACAGCATAAATCATGAAGAATACAAGTCGACTGGTGAAAGTAGGAAAGTCCAAAGGAAGCGAGAACACTCGCATAACCAATAAAATAGTAAGGCAAGAGGATAGCGAGATTACTCGCCTAATCTTTAATAATTATAGTGAAATCCTCGATCTCCGGAATCCAGGGAATCAACGCGTAAACGCGTTAAAGAGAGTAATAGGCAGAGAGGAGAAATTCAAAAGAGAGAAATCCATGGAGAGAGAGTGTTCAGGGGAAACACGAGTTTTGAAAGTGGGACGCGAGAATAGCAGACGCGGGAATAGCGTCGCGAGAATAACATGCGCGGGAATCACAGACGCAGGAATAGCAGACGCGGGGTTCGCGTCGCAGAGATGCCTCAAACGCGAGGTCTGCGTTCAAGTCAAGAAGCGAGGAGAACGCGGACGCTGACGAGGGCTCTGCGTCGCGTTAACACAAGATGAATACGGATGCGGGCATGGGGTCCGCGTTAGGAAACAAATAGAGAGAAGGGAAGGTGATATTTGTTAAGTGTCAAGTCATGGAATAACAATGTATGATACATGTCCCGAGGATTAAGTCCATATTCAAGGAAGGAATGAACCAAAGTAACTAGTCAAGATTAGTCGACTAGAGAGAATAGTTAGTTGACTTATGAAGGGGTTAGTCGACTATAAAGGAGGAGTAGTCGACTAATAGGTCGCGTTCCAGAAAAGGCTGCGCTTCAAAGAGTTGCGTTTCAGGAAGGGTTAGTCGACTAGGAGCAGGGGGTCAGTCGACTAGTATGCTGCGTTTTGCAAAACGGCGTCTCACGAAGTCGCGTTTCATAGGTCCGCGTCTTGCCACAAGTCCGCGTCTCATGAATCCGCGTTTCATAAGTCCGCGCCTCACCAGAAAGAGTTGGCCAATTTGGAATGAAAGAGCAGGTCGCGTTTCAAGAAAGAGCGCGTTTCTCAAGGTCGCGTCTCACATGGTCGCGTCCCACAAGGCCGCGTTTCCAAGAGGCACGTTTCCCAGATTCACGTTTCCAAGATTCGCGTCTCAGGAAAGTTAGTCGACTAGGGAGAAGGATCAGTCGACTAGAAGGTTACGTTTCAGAATAACAAGGCAGCATTTCACAGGATTAGTCGACTGGGAAGGAGGGCTAGTCGACTAATAAGGAAGTTAGTCGACTAATGACCAAGTCAAGTCGACTAACAGAGTGCAAATCAGGGAGCAGGATCCTGTTAAGTGCTGAGTTCACTGATATGAAAATGCAAGGGCTCTGATGAGTCATCCAAGTCTTGGAGAGTGAAGTTACTCGTCCAAAACGCCATCTAGAAGCAGGGAAAAACACAAGTGAAGGAGATGGGTCCTTGGTTGAGTTGTCGTTAACTATCACCAAACGATCACCGGAATAATCGCGAACGATTATTGGAAGATCCACGGCGATGTCTCCAACGAAGAGAAGCTCGGCCCCAATCCAAAAGGAGTGGCCGGCCCCCAGAGTCATGCAGGTGATGAAGAAGAACACGGCCCCCAATCCGAAAGAGTCGGCCGGTCTTTACCAGAGAAGGAAGGAGATGGTGATAGTGATGATACTTGGTTCACTGCTGCAAGAAATGGAGGAGAAGATGAAGGGAAATGGTGGAGAACAAGTTGGCCAAAGGAGGGAGCATCAAGGCTGCGTTTATTGCCTTTGCTCTCTGGAAACAAAGAGGAAGAAGAGAGAAAGAAGAAAAATGAATGGAGAGAGAGGGAGGGGGTATTTATAGGCAAAGGAGCAATAATGGCAAGTTTGACTTTGGGGATGCCAAGTGAGACTTGTTCTCCCCACTCAAACGCAGCCCACAAAAGCAAGATGGCGTTTAGGCCAAAATTAGCCTAACGCGGGAATAAATGCGGCGTTTCAAGGGAGAAGCAAGGTGGCGTTTCACAAAAGGACAAAAAAGGCATGATGCTTGATGGGAGTTGGTGGCAGCACATTAAATGAAGTGTGGGGAGAAGTGAAGAGAAGATCTTTGCATTAAATGCAAGATCCAAGGATGGTGAAGCCGGCATTTGAGGAAGGGAAAATGAAAAAAGACAAAATGGAATATCAAGGCAAAATCCCGGTATCTGGGAAAACACCAAAAACTCCGGAAAACCTCAAAAATAAAGTAATCCAGAAAGCTTCCCAAAAATTCTCAAAAATAATAAATATTATAAAATGATTTTTGGTGAAATCAGTTTTCAGAAATTCAATGCCATGTTCAAATTAAAAATCCTGAAGTCCACCGTCAATCTCGGTCTACACCGGTTGGCCGGGTTTTGATAAATTCTGAAAATTCTCAGAAAAAGTATTTAGATAGAAAATATTATTTTAAGAAATAATGTCTAAAGACACTATTAGAAATTCCAATCTGTTCGTAAATTAAAATCTAGGAATCGGTCAACGAAACTGGCCGACACCGGTTTTGAAGATTCCCAACTTAATTCAGGAAAATTCCAGAAAATCATAGAAAATCTAAAATATTGGAAAACGATGTTCAAAACTGAAATCGGTCAAATCGGAATAGTAGAAAGACCAAATCGAGTAATTCTCTAGGATCGGGCCCTCGGTTCAGACTAGGGCTGACTCCGAGTCCACGAATCCAAATCCAAGACAAAACGTTCATATGAATAATTCATAATACAAAACAAATACAAGAAGTAAATCGAAAAATACGATCGAAAAATACGAATACGCAACTAAGTACGTATTCCGGGAACGGGGTGTTACAGATTCGTTACTAGGATTCACCGAGACATGTTGGACCCGTCTCGGCTTTTTTATTATTATTATTTTTAATTTCGAATTTGCCATTAAATTTGGGAAAATAGGTGGAAAAAAGAAATTTTTTTGAAAAAATAGGGGAAAAAGGGAAAAATTGTAAAAAATTACAAAAATATTATAATTGAAATACATAAATTACAAGACTTTTTTGCAAGGTAAATCATTTTATTAATATGAAAAACTCAATTTACAAATTATAGAAAAGTTATTATCATTTTTGTAAATCATCTAGAGGAGGGGTGAATAGGCGATGACTATACTAAATGGCAAATAATGCGGAATTAAAATTTACTTTCTAGCAACCCAGTAAATACCAATCACAACACAAAGAATACTTACAAATAAGTATACAATATAAGTGTGCAAGTAAGTAAAGAGAGAGTAGAGTGAAGAGAGAAAGAGTAAGCAATCGCAAACACGATGATATGTTCTGAGGTTCGAGCTACTGCTCTACGTCCCCGCCTTCAACTCCATGAAGGATTTTCACTATGACCGATCTAGTGATCCTGCCTTCAACACCATGAAGGATTTTCACTATGACCGATCTCACTAGATCATCAACTGTTACAAGTTCTCACTAGAACTCAATGGACTCACAAGTCTTCTCTCGCGTGCCGCAACACCAACAATGGAGCTCACTAGCTCACTTAAGGTCACAACCTCTACAACTTTACAATAAAAGAAAATTGGTGATCTTCTCTTGATCACAAAAGGCTCACAAGTACAATCTTATAACTAAGATGAGGAGGTGAAACTCTTTGGGATTGTGTAGTAGAAATAGCTAGTAACGATGTAGAGGGAACACTCAAACTAAAAATCAAGAATGTGGAATTTTGGCTCAAAATAAAATCTTTTAAGAAAAGACTAGAACTTGATTAAATCTTGTTGTAAACGTGTAAAAACTTGTTCAAACTTGTTATTGGGTTTTTCTACAGTGTCACTATTTATAGGGGATGAAAACATGAGGAGAAAACCCAAAAGAGCCGTTGGGAAAAGACTCAGAAAAAGACAAACAAAAAATAGCCGTTGGAAAAAAATTAGAAGGAAATCCTTCTGTCGGTCGACCGTCCGGTCGACTGCTAATGGTCAGATTTTCGACCGTTGGGAATAGCGGTTGACCGATCGGTCGACCGTTTTTCCCAACCTGAGAGCAAAGCTCTCTGTCGGTCGACTGGGGCGGTCGACCGAGCCCAACCGAGAGCAAGGCTCTTGCAGTCGGTCGATCGCACGGTCGACTGAAGTACACATAATGCACTTTAGTGCATGTTGGTCGACCGCTCGGTCGACCGACAGAGCAATTTTTCTCTACCTACGGTCGACCGGTCGGTCGACCGACCTTGGGCCAAAAGCATGTTATGAAGATCTTTTTGAAACTAATCTTTTTCGACAAAAATATACTTTGATCTTAAACACAAAATAGAGTTCTAAGGACTTGATAGATAGAACCAGTGTGTGATTATGGATCAACATAAAACAAAGTTAGAACTATATGTTGTAAAAACAATTTTCGAAAATGAAAACCGGTTTTCCGAAACTCATTTTTTCGAAACTTGATTTTCGAAAACACAAGATCTAAACATGCTAAATACAAACCGAGGTCTTCTTGTAGAACTCCTTCTCCAAGTAGACTCGATCCAAACGTGATCCAATGAGCTTGACTCCAACCGAGTACTAGATGCGATCTTAATGCTTAAGCTCTTGAATCAACATGTGAAAACTCCAAAACTCCTTTGTTGAAGCTAAACACCTACTAAAATCTTGAACAAATATCTGAAACTAAATATCACAAGATTATTAGTAAACTATAACTACATGAGTTAATCATCATCAAAACTAGAGTGATGGGTCTCTGGGCCAACATTTATTTTATTTTTGGTGATATTATTCCTTAGTTCTATTAGGTTTTCTAATCTGCCCATGTAACAAGCCTTTAATCGGTGACTCCCAAACCAAACGGTCTTAGGGCACCGGGTGAGAAAATACCCAAGGACTTAAAGACTCGAGCAAATTAGGCCACAAAACTGAGGATTTTATTATATGAACCGCTTTTAGGTGTGAATACTTATGTTTTATGAGGCACAAATACCCAGCTTAATCAGAGAATTTTTATAGATATATAGATTTCTTTTTTTTTCAAACTTATCTAATCATCTTTTGCATTAATACCAAGGCTTGCTTAGGCCAAAGCACCTAGCTAATCAATAATTAGATTTGTTTATTTTTCATAGACGTACATATATATATATATATATATATATATATATATATATATATATGTATATATATATATATGTATATATGTATATATTTTTATAAGGCATAACAATCTTTGTTTTTGAACCATAAGTGTGTAAGTGTATAAAGTGCGCATATTTCATTATGGCAAAGATCAAGACTAAATTACTTTGACAAATTATCTTCCTAACCCTAAAAATCAAATAAATAATCTTATTTTGATCATGTATAAGAAATCCTAATTATGATTATCCTATTCCTTAAAATTGACTTAATTTCTTACAAAAAATATGTCAAAATATTGTTTCCATTTTCAAAAAAAAATTTAAAGTAAAGAAAATGTTAATAAAAATAATTTTTTTTGTTTTTTTAAAAAAAGGAAAACCTAAGTTATGTTAGAACCCTCCCCCACACTTATCTCATTCATTATCCTCATGTATGAATTAATGCATTGATGCATGAAAAAGAAGAATGGGAAGAAAAATATTACCTTAAGGTGGTGGTTCTAGTGGTGGTCTGATTGGTCTACGAAATTTGGCCTAATCTAATTTGCATGGAGTTCGGAGGAACCCATCAGAAACCTCTCTAATATAACCCACTAAAATGATGTATATATGAATGATTTTGATTAAGATTTTACCCCATCTAATTTTCAAATTTCACAAATAATTTCGGAGTCTATTTTATCAACACCCTTATTCACAAAATGGAGTGTAAAAAGATGGAATGATTGACTTGGACTTAAGAAGTACGTGAACTAATATTGACTCAGAAAAATGACTTAAGTCAAGTAGAGGTTCAAGAGTCAAGATTGATTCAGGAAGTGGGTCCAAATCAAGAAGTTGAAACTCAAGTCCACATTCATTTCCCAACAATGGAATGTGACTTAACATTGGTGATTCAAGTTCAAGAATGACAGGTGTGGGAATCAAAACTGACTCTAAAATATTACTCAAGTTGGGTAACAAAACAGGAGTCAATATTGATTCAGGAATTTAAACTGGATCACAAATTTGAGAATCTAGGTCACATTTCTCATTGAGTTCAATTTCATAAAAATGAGAACTTACCAATTTGTTAATGAGACTTTCAAAAGTATGAAATTGGTCAAGTTCAATATGATGATCATAAAAGATTGGCGATTCAATTTCATGATGAATTGGCACAGGATCCAATGTTGACTCGAGAAAAAGAAAAGATTAAAATAAGGTGAAGACACCGAGTCATTATTGAATTAGGAAGTAGAATTGAATCACCAAGTTGAGGTTTAGGATCATATTCATTCTCAAATTCAATTTCAGGAAAGGGATAACTTGCCAAAATATCAATGTGGTTTTCAAAATTTAGAGTTTGGGCAAGTTCAAATGGGTGTGTTGAAATGGAATCTTGTTTTCCAAAACAACATGATTCTTCGGCACTAACAGAATAGTTAGCGACATCAGAAATGGTCAAACTGTGAGAATGGAGAGTTTGGACCATTATATCTATGTCATGATTACGAGCGATTTGAGCCTGAGTCATGACTTCAAGCAGCTTTTCATAGTCGATTGGTTTATCATTTTGTTGCGATTGGACTTGAAAAGATGAAGTTTGTTTTAGAATTTGGGTGAAATCGTGAGTCCGTCAGATTTTGTGATTGTTGCTTGGACTCACGCATACTCATTTTCAAGATTGATGGTTTTTTATTTTGAACTGGTGGAACTAAGTGTGAATCTTGGAAATATTATGGATAAGGTGGATAAGGAGGACAAGTTGGTTGAAAATTAGACTCGGAAGAGGTGAATCCCCATTGACTCTGTGAAGAGTTGAAATTATTTTAGAAATTATGATCATAAGATTGGGGGCATAGGTTATATTGATTCGGATAAGACCAATCTGACACACTAGGTTGGTTAAAGTTATGATATGCCGAGTTGGTAATATCCAAAAAAGAGGTCGGGGTGTAATATGGATTACCACTAAAATTAAAAATTTATTGTTATAAGCCATATCACACAGGAAATGTCAAACACAAACAAAGAAAAATAAACAAATAAGCAAACAAATAAAAAAAAAAAATCTAACTTAAGTTAGGGTAAACCTTAGACCTAGACGACTCCTAATTGGTTATACTGTCCACGAAGGGTATATTGCTAAATCTGACCACAAGTTAATCGGCCAAGTAGGGGCAAGATTGGTGGGAGGTATCCGTGCTTAAAGCAACGCACCTAATTATGTCAAACCACCAGCCTTCGGGGTTTCGCCCCTCAATCCCCAACCTTAGACACCGATTTCGCAAGAGTCAAATTCAAATTAACTTCTCCTTAGGTCAGTCTCCTTTTTGAGTCTGATATATCCCTAGGGGCAACGTCTACTAAGTTTTAGATAGGCTTGGGTTAGTGAGTGAGGAGATTGTTTGTGGGCTAAGAGAGGGTAATGACTTCCCACCTTATCTTGTTTATAGAACAAGCCTTTAAATCAATTTAGTGCAGTGTACAAGTATATAGAAAAAAAGTAACACTCAAGCAATATTTCATACAAGAATGACCTTATACTAAATGCTATGCACACATACCTTGGTTCCAGCACTCTTCAACAGTAAATAGAAAATATAACGAAATAGACACGTGCCTAAATGCAAAGTCTAAATAATTTTTAGCATTTACAATCAACCTTTTACTGTTGTGTTAGAAATGTATATACAGTGAGTCAAATAAGGAAATAAATAGTTATAGATATTAAACTTTGCAATTCAGCCAACCTGCAGAAAATACAGGTTAGTAGTTCACTCAGATTGCCATAGGAATGTAGCAAATCTGAGGGCTTCTGGGCTCTGCTTTCTTGAGCAGAGTCTAGGGCCACTTATATGTCTACTGCAGCAAAAATTTCTTATTGTTAAATCTGTACACCAAGAACAAAGAAAAAGATTAACCAAAAGTGTAAACTTAAAAAGAGAATAACTTACTATTCCTCCCCGACAACGGCGCCAAAATTTGATTGAGTTGGAACCTGCACACAAAAATACAGAATTTCAGAACTTAGAATAAAGAGTGCAAGTACTCAATACTACGGCGATAGCAAGTGGCTATGCGGGTCGTGATCCACAAGGAGGGACTAGCGATGAAAGTTTTTTTATCAAGTTCTCTTTTAAGTTAAATTCAATGGTTAAGATCTTCTTTTAGTTCTTTAAAAGAAAGGAAAAAATAAGTTAAAGTTAAGTTAGGAAGAAAGTGGTAGATTGAGAAGGTGGAGAAAATAGAAATGAATATATACAAAGAAATTGAAAAAGAGTGATAAAAGAGTTGGTGTTGGTGATCTAAACTAAAATTAAAAGGAAAAAATTACATACCTCCTTTGGCCCAATGTTTACCTTGAATCTGTGGCAATGATGTTACCTTGAAGTAGAGGCGATCAGCGCATAACCCATAAGAGTTGATTTCTGCCTCTTCCACGTTACATCATTAAGACGATACAAGTATCAATGATATAGCATGAGACTAAAAATCCATCGTCATGAGCTATCGGTGGCACTCACAAAGGCAATACTCTTTCGATGCTATAAGACTCACTTGGATAGCAATTGTACCAAAAGAAGAAAAGTAGAAAAGAAAAATAAGAACACAAAAAACAAAGAAGAATATACAAATGTAATTATTGATTCAATCTTGTAACAATAAGAGAAAAGAAGAGCAACTTACAACGGTGTCACTCTCAGTACAAGCTTCACTCTGATTCTCTTATGAAACTTTGATCTTCTCTGAATTACATAAATAAAACTGAAAATTACATAAAAAGAAAATAAAAACCTATAATAAAAAGAATGAAAAAATGGCCTAAAATCTATTTCTGCATGATCCTTCCTCTGCCTCTAGTGTGTGGGGTATTTATAGGATAGAAATGGATAAGGAAATGACTCTAAAGATAAGGAGAGATGACTATTTCTGAATTTAAATTCTCCCCTTATCTCTAAACTTCATTTGATGTGGATGTTCAATTCTGATCTGCAGCTTGTTGGCGTATTGATTGCTGAATATAATTTATCAAATGACAGAATTAGAAATAGTGATCAACTTAAGAGTTGTAGCTATTTAAGTCTTCTTTCTGGATCATCTTGAATCATCAGATTTGAATTTTGATAGCGAAAGTTATGATTCAAATACTAAATATATTCAGTCAGAATTTGAGTCAAAATTGCTTCATCTCATCCGTTGATCTTCTCTCTACCCATTTATCCCTTTAGATTGTGTTGGCCCAAGGTTACAATCACCCGTTTTAGTGTGTTTTGATGATTACAAAACATATTAGTTATTTGTACTAATATTGTTTATTGGTTAAGTGTGTTTCAGGGTTCTAATTAAACTAAAAGGTTTCTTCCCTAAAGGAAGGCGTTTTGACTCAAGTCACCTCAATTCGGGCTCAAGAATCAAGTTTTCAAGATCATATGGAGAAGCCCACTTGAAGAACTTGTAGTCCTTAGAACCAATGTAAGAAATAGTTTGTTAAAGTTTGAGTTTGGAAAATTGGCTCTAGGATACACACACACGATTTTGTATTCAAGTTTTCATGGTCAAAACTTTGTTTCATGCCTTAGTATATATATACATGACCCTAAGTTTTACAAAAATGAATATCATGTTTAGATCATGTATGTATACTCTTTCCAGCATATTACTTAGTTTTCTTTATTTCAAAACATTTTTACAAAATTTCTCAAGTTCAGAATTCTGCTGTTTTTCTGTTTCAGGCTAGACCGGCCGACCGGCCCGGTCGACCGGCACCTGCACAGGACATGCACGCTTGTGCATGTCTGTCGGCCGACCGCCCGGGTCGACCGACTGTCTGCAAGCTTGCTCTCGGGTTTTCTGGGTCGACCGCCGGGTCGACCGCCCGTAGAAAACTGTGTTTTTCTTTTAGAAGACGGTCGACCCTGGGGTCGACCGGAGCCCAACGGCTCTTTGCCAGCTGAGCGGACGGTCGACCGGACCGGTCGACCGCCAGACCTGCAAAAGCCCAACGGCTCTTTCCTCTTTTGTGCAATTCTGAAAACTGTTTTCTTAATCTGTTTTTGGAGACTTTTTCTGAGATTTTGGAGAACTTTTTCAGGTCAAATAAACCTAAAATAAATTGTTTTTAACCCTTTCTTCTCCCTATAAATAGAGGAGTATAGCCTCTTGCATTTTTATCAAGAAAAATATCTAAGTTTTAAAAGAGAAGAAAAGTTTTTAAGCTCTCCATTTTCCATTCTTTCTTGAGCTTGTTTTCAGTTGTGTTCTCTAGCAAAAATCATCTCTACAACTGAGTTTTCTCACTACACTTCTTAGAGCGAAAAATTCCCTACTCAATCTATAAGGAAGTTGTAAAAGAGTGAGAGTTTGTAAGAAGTTTAGTGATCTTGTTGTGATCACTTTGGTTACTTGTGTTCATCTTGTTCTTATGGAGACACCTCTTAGGTAGAGGTTATTGTAAGTGGTGGAGCTCGGTGCTCGGGTCTTTGGTAGACCGTTGTAAGCGTCCTCGGTGGATAGTGGAAACCCTTCACGGAGGTGAAGGCGGGAGTAGAGCGGTGGCTCGAACCTCGAAACAAACATTTTGTGTTTGCGATTGCTTTGTGTCCATTTTTCTTTATATTTCTCTTGCACTCTATTGCCTTAAATTACTTGCTTGAGATCTAATTTTCTTACCTTGTGTTATTGCCTCTAGTTTGTGATACTTGTGATATATCTTGTGTGCATTTCATCATTGCATATTATTCATTCTTTGTTCGATCAATTCTCATACAACAAGGTTGCATTGCGCACCTCTAACCCATTCAAGGGGAATCAGGAGGAAGGAGTTCAGAACCTCTCACGGGGTATTCGGCTCTTAGTCTTGTTTTGAGAGATTGTTGCATCATTCATCCATCTTAGTTTTAAAAAGATTGTTGGATTAGCAATTACACCTATTCACCCCCCCTCTAGGTGTTTTTCAGATTGGACTCTTATTTGACGTTATCCTTGGTTGATTTTTTTTAACCACTTGATTCACCAAAATTGAATTTAACCAACTGGATTTGGAATCATCCTCCTCTAACCAAATAGATCTAGTTAAATCTGAATTTAACTGATATTTATTTGATTTTATCCTCTTTCTTCCCATGATTATCTTCTGCAAAATAGACATTTAAGACAGGGAACTTTACAGATTTATTACATGATAAATGTGAAAATGTAATAAAGAATAATGCAATAAATATGTGCAATCAACGCTGGTCTCGTGCCTCTGCTGAGAAGAGACACGGACCTCGTGTTTCTGATTGTTGCATTTACCTACGACACTTGAGAAACGCGGACTTCATGAGTCCTGCTTTCTGACATAAAGATGCGGGTCACGTATCTCTGAGAAGAGACGCGAATCTCGCGTTGCTGAACATCGCGTCTGTGAGGTAGGGCCTCAGAAATGCGAGTCTCTTGAGCTTTGCATTTTTGGTATCCAGACGCAGACCTCACGCGTATGATACAGTTTAGAAGAGACACGGGCATGAGCCTCGCATTCTGTATCTGCTGGACAGATAATTTTTCCAGCTTCTTCCATTTGTTGTCAACGTGTGTGATGCCTTTGTCGACGTTCAGCATTCCGGTTATGCTTCATGGGTTGTTGGGAACCCCCAGTAATCTGAGCTGAGGAATGTTGAGAGGAGGGGTGTGGCAAAATTGGCCTTCAATGACGTTGGTCTCGCGGGTCTCGTGGGAGACGTTACGCGGGCCACGCGTGCAACGCGGACAGAAATGGCGCTGTTTGCGCAGACCATCTTTGGAGAATTCTCCGAAGAGACTTGAGAGTGGATCTCTAAGGAGACCCTGCGGCACTGTCGCGCCACCCTGGGGCTCTTGGAGCCAGAAGAGAGAAACTCCTCATACTTTGCCTGGTCGAATTCCACAACAAGTGACTCGACCGTTTATTCCATAAAGTTGACGTCACCTTGTACTACAACTTACTTATCAGTGGAGAAAGTAGTCCCCAGCGGAGTCACCATCTCTTGTATGGGGAGGAAAGTTGAAAGTGTGATGCAAAATTTTCTTGGATCAATGAAAAATTACAAAAACTCGAATTCCAACTACAAGAGAGAGAAGACACTCAAGCTCATATCTTCTCTTTATTTAAGGCTGGGTTCTGTGCATAGCGGTGAAAAGTGAATCTTATGTTCTGTTAACTGAGTGAACGTCAAGCTCTTCTAGAACTCTTCACCTTTGATCACAGATGGAGTAGCACAACTCCTATCCAATGAAGTTTTAAAGAGACTTAGACAAAACTTGAACTCAGCAAGTTGGTAGAAGAGTTGAACATTTTATAAAACTAAACTTCCTTAGCTGGAAATTCTGACCCTTCTTCAATAGTAAACTGAGTTATTTATAGGGGTTTCAGTGGTAAAACTGTCCCCTAAAAACCCTCGATAATGGGGGTTAACTCCCCTCAATACATGGGCAGTACTTGACCCAGTAACGGAGGTAGTTATAACTGAGACACAGGGCTCCTCTGCAGTTGAAATGCGGGCTTGAACTCTGTGTTTAGCCGTTGAGGTAACGCTGGACGCAGGTCTTAAGCTCCGCATTTGGGCGCCGCGATGGTGTCGGAACACGGCTTCAAGCTCTGTGTTTCCCTCATTGATGTGATGTTGAACGCGTGCCTCAAGCTTTGCGTCTGAGACGCGGGCTTCAAGCTTTACGTCAGAGACGCGGGCTTCAAGCTCTGCGTCTTGGCATTGAAGTGGTACTGAGACGCAGGCTTCAAGTCTTGCGTCTTGGCATTACATTAGTGGCTTTGATTAGCCTCATGTCTGAAGTATAGACTTTATTATCTGATGACTTGTCTTCAATAATTTTTAGATAGTCTACAAATAGTGGATGCAATCGGAGCTCAACGGACACTTAAATTGATGCATCGCTATCAAGAAGTTTTGGTAGGAGTACCACCATGTTTGGAGAAGTGAAGATTAGTCCAATTAATTTGGTAACTCTCTCTAACTTCTATTTTATGTTTTAGCATTCATGTTTAGGTTACATGCTCTCATATTGGATGATTTTAGCATGTCTTGGTTTTCATGTTCATTATAGTTAAATGCAATGCTTATTAGACTTATATATAGTATTTGAGATACACTCATGTTTATTATATGAATTCATATCTTTGTATTCTCAATTATTATTTAGCTATTGTGTATATCCTAATGTTAATAATACTTGCATTTACACTACTGATCATATTGTTTCATCTTCCATATTTTGGTGTTTTTATGCTTCATGTTTAGATGCAATTTTCATTAAATCTCGTGGTTATACTTGTACAATTAGTGTGCTACACTTGATTCTTATATTTTACATGTTTTATTGCTCTTGTATACTCATTTGATTGTACTTGTATGACCTAATTTTGATAACCTTTGCATCATACTTGTACTCCTATATTTGTTTTTGTAACACCCTTGACATGTTTTGTGTTTTAAATAAGAATGTGTTTAGCTTCATATATATGTAAATTTTGTCAAAACTATTTGATATACATGTTCTATCCTTAAGTTACTTACATTATATGTCATGTACTCTATGTGAACTCTTTTTATATTTGGATAAATATGTGTGCTTTAGTTTTGACAAAATATACATTTTAGTTTCCAAAATCTTTTGTGTTTTTGATGAAAAGAATTTCATGTTTTTTTTTGGATTGAGCTTCATTACCTTATATCCATTCATATATTGATTACATAATTTTTGTGCACTCTACATCATTTATTTACTCATGATTTTTGATTCATGAGCATATATGTGTTTCATTGATCTTTGAGTGTCAATTATTATGTATTTAGCATATTTTCATGTGATATATATATGTTTTATATCTTACTTAAAGAATTTCGTATTAGTTTTCAAAATTATTTTAAACTAGTTTTTTATTATTCAATTGGTAGTGTTTTCAACCTATGCTAAAATTATCTTCAAAATTATTTTTGAAAACTTCTACCTTATAAGGGCGGTTGGTTGGCGACCATGCCTTGTATGCTCACTTTGTATATCTTTTTGAACATGTACATGATAGGGTAGATGTTATGAGTTATACATGATTCTTATGATATTTATTTTTATATACTCATGTTTTCTTATATATGTATGCATCATATTTCAATCGGTATTTAAATTGATCATACATACATATATATAATTTCTTGTGCTAGATTAACAATGTTTATACATACATGTTTTATAGTACAAATTATTTTATGCTAAGCTTAATTTAATTCTAAATATTAATTAGTATCTTTTACAAGATTATGCATTATTTTGTTGGTATTTCAAAAAGGAGGAGAAAATTTCTTGATTTTATTTTCATTCGGTATCTTACTCTCACTCTTTTTGAGAAAAATATTTTGTTTTAGAAAATACTTATATTTTTCATATTGGTATCAATTGTTTACAATTGGTATCTATATTGCAAAATAATTTAAATTTAAAAAGATTGATATCATGAATTATTTACTTTCAATTGGTATAATTTTATATGATATCCATGTTATTTTTTTCAATTGGTATATTTTTTTTGTTATCAAAATTTGTTTTAATTATTTTTCAAAATTTGCTTTGACATGTATTACTTGTATGCAAGGGGGGCTTAACATCTCCTCTATATATGATTCATGATGAGTGTAGTATATAAAGAAGAGCTTGACCTCTTTTCTTTATGTGGTACATGTGTGTAGGAGGAGCTTAACATCTCCGTCTATACATTGTTTATTATGCTTTTGTGGGTTAGCCTTTAGTCATCTCTTTCTTCATGTAATGCATGTTTGCAGGGGGGAGTTAACTTGACGTCTCTCCTTTTCATAGATTTATATCGCATATACATTTACCTTATTTTTCTTTACCCTTTGTTGATGAATTGACAAAAGGGAGAGATATATTTAGAGTTTTTATATGCATGCTATATTTTTGTTTATACATATATGTTTATATTTATTTAGTTTATGAGCTTCATTGACTATCTATATTTTATGCTATGAATGAGTTAAGGGGAAACTTTTATGAAGTTTATCTTTAATCCATGCAAATATAACCTCATAAGTTTTGTCATCATCAAAAAGGGGGAGATTGTTAGCCCGAAGGCCTTTCACTCTAGTTTTAATGATGACTAACTTATGAAGTTATATTACTAATGATCTTGTATTTATTAAGTTTCAGATATTCAATCAAGATCTTAGTCGGTGCTTAGCTTCAACAAAAGATTCGAAGTCAAGTTTTGAAGCTATTACATGTTGATTCAAGAGCTCGCGCTTCAAGATCGCAACAAGTACTTAAAGAGGAGTCTAACTCATGGATCAAGTTTGGATTAAATTGTCTTGAAGAAGAAGATTTACAAGAAGACTTTGGTCTAGGTTTGTTTGTTTAGATCTTGTGTAAGGATAGTCTAGTTTTAAATTGCTCAAGTACACACACACAAGGTTTATAGTTTGGTTTTTGGTTTAACCATTTCGCTTTCAAGATTATATCTATTTGGTTTACATCTCAATAGAATAAGTTTTATGGTTTATATATTTGTTGGATTCTATCTACACATATTAGAGCTTTATTGTTTAGAAAAATTTTGTGCACTCACATACTTGAGCTTTCCATTGAAAATCTATCCTCTAAGATCTTGTTTTGTGAGAGGTTTTGTTTTTGATTATTGGATCACTAAGTTCTTGTTTGTGATCCTTGTGATCACCAAGTCGTAATTCTCTTTTTTTGCTTTGTGCTTGACTTTGTGCCTACCCTCTTGTGTAGAGGTGTGAGAGAGTTGGAGTTGTGTACTCTGGTTTGTAATCGTTGTAATTTCTCAGTGGAGGTCTCTTTGTGGAAGGTCCTTGGTCGACATAGTGGAGATCCTTCTGTGTGAAAGCGGGGACGTAGAGCGGTAACTCGAACCTCGAAACATATCCTTGTATTTGCGTTTGGATCTCTCTATCTTTTAACTCTCTACTCTTTATATCTCGCATTGCAATCATTGTTATATCTATTCATACTTGATATTGTTGATGTGTTTACACTGGTATTCAACTAAGAGATCTATTAAAGCACCTCAACTCTTAATTTAGAGGAATTGTGAGGAGAAGTTCTAGAGCCCTTCATGGGGAATTCAGCTTCACTCTTGATTACATGTTGTGCGTGTTAGCATTTAGTTTTAATTTTGTATTATTTGTCATATAGATTAGCACTACGCCTATTCACCCCACTCTAGGTGTACTTTCATCATGAGTACATGTGCACTGGAGTATATCAGTGTATGTCAAGATATCAGGTCATCATTCCCGTAAGTGATAATTATAAGTCAAGTGTATCATGTATGATTATCAGGTGTTAAGTATGTCAGGAATCAAGTGATAATAGACAGGTGTCAGGTGATAGCAGGCAGGAGTCAGGTGTCAAATAATAGCATGTCAAGTAATGAGCACAGTAGATATCACTATCGTATATCACAATACAGGATAACAATACCGATACAGGGGACCGGTACAAATACAGAAAAACGGTACCAATACAGGAGATCGGTATGAATACAGAAAAATGTACAGTTTTGAAAAATAGTATAAGTAAAGATTTCAAACTCTTCATCACCATCAATAAGAGTTAATCAAGTTATCAAATAGGCAAGCAAGTAAGCAAACAAGCGAACATTCAAGCGAAACTAAGCAGTGCTGGGAACAAGATCAGCGAATAGTGTTTAATCACCAAAGCACCCGGTGAAACTCAGGAACGACTCGACTTAAGATGCGAGTCTAAAATCTGGCAGGGTTCCGCCTAGGCGTGTTTAGTGGTAAAACGCTGAACGCTAACCTGCCTTTTCAGGCGTAGCTAGAAAGTCCAGAGGACTTTAATAAACCTCGAAGAGGTTAAGCCCGAAGGCTGAGTATGTACCTGCAGGATATGTTAGTACCAAACAACACACATGCATATATGGCTAGCAGACAAGAGAACCGATAAGCGAGTAAGCAAGCAAGCGATCTTCCAAGCGAAGCTAAGCAAGCTGGAGCGAAGTTAATGTACAATACTAGATGCTATCACGCTCGGCGTAGTTACCGCTCGCAACATCTCTGAACGCATGTGTCGCAGTATGCGTATGAACACCATACTACCACCCATGGCGAAGCCACACTCACAGAGTAACTACGCTCGAACGGAGTTAGCGGTAAAGTGCTGACGTTAGGTCCGCCTACCAGGCGTATTATATAGAAAGTCCAAGAGACTTTAAAAACCTTAGAGAGGTTAAACCCGAAGGTTATAGCATAGAACCGCAGAGCGTTTAAGCCCGGAGGTTGTATAAGTACCTGCATAAAATGTTTGTACCAAACACAGGAACATAACATTACTTATACCATTACAAACATTCCCTATAGAAAATACAATATACCCTACTGGTACAATACAAATCTACAGAATCATTGGTACAAATACAAAACCCCCGATACAACAATTATACAATCCCCAAAACACAAATCAATCCGTCGAAGCGGGAAACCCAAAAGAAAGCGAGAATACTTGCCTAAAAGATCGGAGAACACCGTAAATTCTCAGAACTCCAAAACTCCAACACTTAACGCATATCTGCTTTTAATACAAACAAATATAATATAATATATAAATATATATTTAAATATAGAGAGAGAATTTTAGAGAGGAGAGAGAGAAACAAAAGAGAGGATAAGGGCTCACGCACAGGTAAGCCGCTGCTCACACACAGGGGACCCGCAGCAGGGCCATGGGCCCAGGCGATGCCGGGGGCGGCACGGCCGTGTGCCGACCGTGGGTACCCAGCGGTGATGCCTGGTAACTGGAGAGGAGAGGGGGAGAAGGTAGGTGGTGTGTTGGCCCATAGGCCTTCCACCCTAGTTTTGATGATGATTAACTCATGTAGTTATGTTTACTAATTATCTTGTGGTGTTTAAGTTTCAGATCTATCAACAAGATATTAGTTGGTGATTAGCTTCAACAAGGTGTTTGGAAGCTTTCACAAGTGATTCCAGGGCCAAATCTTAAAGATCACACTTTGCCTAGCCCATGGATGGAGTTTTGGAGCAAGTCTTCTTGATGACACAAAGACTTAGGTATCCTAGTTAGTTTAGTGTGTTTTAGATCCATTTGTAAAGCTTAGTATAGTTGATATGCTCAAGTGCACACATCACACACATTTTATGTTTTGAAGTTGGTTTTCATGAATAGTTTGATCAAAACAAGTTTACATGTTTTATATGTATATTAGATGTGCTCTATATACATACATGCTTATATGACTTATACAAACTTAGTTTGTCATACCTATTCATGTAGTTTTATATTTTGGTATAAAACATATTTTTGAAATTAAAGACAAAAACTATGATATATTTGTTGAATGTATATTAGACCTATGTCCATATGCATCATGCTTAATAATGTTCAAATATCATGTTTTTGTATTTTTATAAGTTTTAGGAAAATCAGATTTCCTATTGAAAAATCAAGTTTGATAAAAATACAAGTTTTGGTTTTTGATAAAATTGGTAAGACACTAAAATGAATTGATATGATTGATATATGTCTTAAAATTTTTATCACAAGTTTGGGTTTTAATATAAAATGTTAGAACAAGTCTTGTGGATTTTTAGAAGTATTAAAAGATTTTTAGAAAAATATTTTACAGTATTTTTAACCCAGTTTTCAGGTCCAGGACTCAACCAGTCGACTAAACCAGGTTATTAGTCGACCTGGCTGATGTCCGGTCGACCGGGCCGGTCGACCGGACGTGCACAGATCTGTGCACGTTTTGGAGTCACTGGGACGGTCGACCGAGCCGGTCGACCGGGTCTGAGAGCTCTGCTCTCGGGTTGTTTGGGTCGACCGTGCCGGTCGACCGGGATGAGAGCTCTGCTCTCTGTTTTTCTGGGTCGACCGGGCCGATCGACCGCAGTTGCCCAACGGTCATATTTCTGACCGTTGGCGGTCGACCGGGCCGGTCGACCGATGCCTGTCAGAGCTGCCAGCTCAGCTCTAACGGCTAGTTTTCTGTTGGGGCTATAAAAACCCCATCTCTTTGGGGATTTTGGCCAAGTTTTTTAAGAGGAAAAATTTCAGTTTTCTGAAGTGTTTAAAAAGAGTTTTAAAAAGAGTTTGTGGGCTTTAAAACTTCTCATCTTCATTGTTTTGGGTTTTTGGAAAATCAAAGAAAACTAGGTTTTGGGATTTTGATTTGATCTTGCATTTTCTATCTTTTACAAGAGACTTCCCAATTAGTTTTTCTTTGTTGCTTGTTTCCAAAAACACCTAGTTTTTCACACTTGAGCTATCACCTATCCTAATCTATTTAGGATCTTGTTTTTGTGGAAAAGAAAAGAGAAAAAGAAAGAGAGATTGAGTTTGTGGTTTTTGGAACCACTTGTTGTAAACACCCTTATTCTTGTTGTATCCCTCTTAGGTAGAGGTGATCGGGTGATTGGTTTGCTCCCTCTAGTGAGAGGTGGAGTTTGGTTGTAAACCCTCTTCGGTAGAGGTGTTGGTTGTTGGCTTATCCCTCGGTTGTGAGGTGGTTGTTTGAGAGAGGAGTTAGGCACTTCTAGTGTTGTAACAAATCCTTCTCAGTGAAGGTTCCCTCGGTGGGAGTCCTCGGTGGACGGTATAGTGGATTGGAAATCCTACACGGTGGTGTAGGCGGGGATGTAGAGCAAGGGTGCTCGAACCTCGTAACATATCTTTGTGTTTGCGTTTGATCCACTTTTCTCTAACTCTCTCTCTTTACATTTGTGCAAAGCATCCTACTTCATATCATATCATATTTGCTTGTGCTGAGCATAATTCATTTTGCCATATCATATCTATTTGCTTGTATTGCCTTGCATATTTCATATTGCTATATCTTGTATTTGCTTGGCTTGCTTGTGTGTGTGCCTAACTTATACTTAACCTACAAGAGCTTCACATAGCACCTCAACCCATTCAAGGTGAATCAAGAGGAGTTAGTCCAGAGCCCTTCACGGGGAATTCGGCTACACTTGTTGTGTTGTATTAAGTTTGTGCAAGATTTGCATTAGCTTCCGCATTTAGCGCACATAGTATTGCATTTGTATTCTAGATTAGCACTTACACCTATTCACCCCCCCTCTAGGTGTTTTTCAATTGGTATCAGAGCTAGTGCTCCTGATATTAGGCTTAACATCCTAGGAGTGAGATCCATTTGCTTGCTAATCTATTGTTTGCATTTGCTTGTTTGCACACTTATAGTTTACCATGACTTTCATGACCCCACCTATGTTTGACCCTTCCAACATTCATGTTTGGAAGATTAGGATGACCGTTTATTTACAAACCCTAGGTCATAAAGTTTACCTTGCCATTACCAAGGAATCCTTCCTTAGTGATAGCAATCATATAGGGGCCAATGCACAATCCCTAGAGGCTATTAGAAGCACTTTATCTAAAGATTATCTTATGAGTGTTTCTAACCTTGATTCCGCTTTTGTAGTGTGGAACAAGTTGACAACAACCACCACCTCCGAGCTTCTATTGCCAAATCAACCGGAGGAATCTAGTGGAGAATCCGAATCACAATGCTATATGGTCCAAGGGAATAACTCCCTTGAGGTACAATCGGAACTTCAACTAGATAGTGATGATGCTAGTTCTTCATGTGATGATATTGTAGATCCCCATGCTTTAAATGAAGAACTTTCTATTGTTTGTGAAAAACTAATAGAAAAATATAATTTGTTGAAAAAGAAAAGTCTAGGCATTAATAATGAAAATAAAAATTTGATTGCTAGACTTGATGTTGTTTTGCAAGCGAAAGAGGAGATTGCTAATGAGAGGGATTCATTAAAATCTCAACTTGATCTTGCACTTAAAGAAAATGAATTTTTAAAATCTAAAAATGATTGCCATGTTCTTTTGAAGAAAAATGAGAACTTGTCTTCAAAAGTAGATTTTGTTTTAAAAGAGAATGTTGATTTGAAAACAAAATTATTTCTATTTCAAATGATTTAGATGTATGTTTAAAGAAAAACATTATTTTGCAAAATAAGATTGATGCACATGTTTGTCATGCTAGGGTAGTATCACACACTTCACCTATTGCATGCCACACCTCTTCTTCTATTAACAATGATATATCCATGCTTAAGAAGAAGGTTGATTGTTTGGGCTCCACTATGAGCCAATGTGCCATGAACCACACTCGCTTGGAAGCCTTGGTTCGAAAGAAACAAGTTCCAACTTTTATGCATGCACACCCATCACGGCATACACATGCTCCTCACGGACACACTCCTCACATGTATGCTCATGTGTACACATGTACACATTGTGGACGTAAGGGCCACCTTGCTAAATTTTGTTATGATAGATTATATACTCCTAATTTAGCAAAGAATTTTGTTTGGGTTAGAAATGAGACTAACCCCCATGGACCCAACAAGATGTGGGTACCAAAGACCACCCCTCATATTATTTTTGATGTAGGTGTGGGCTCTCACATGACGTGAGAGTGATAGCACCTTGGAGTGGATGCGTTCCGGACTTAAAGGAAATCAATTGGATGCATCACTTTCAAGGGAAGATTTGGTGGAGATAACCACCATGTTTTGGAGACAAGGAGAGTTGCTTCTTTGGTTTTGGTAACAATCCTTTACTCCCATTTATATGTTTACATGCTTTTAATATTCATTGTTTATAGCATGTTTTTGATGTCTATGGATTAGTATGTTCATTCCATGTTTATTAGATCCTTGACATACATGTATAGTATTTGAGACACACATGCTTATGTGAACCCATACTTAGTGTTCTCACCTTTGTTTAAGCTATAATGTACATCATGAATCTAATACATGTGAATTTACATAGTAATCATGTTTTAGTTTTATCATGATGATTTTTATACTTGTTTTGATGCTTCATATCTTGAATATTTGTTTAAGTGTTAGTTTTCATTAAGACTAGTTATATACTTGTGCATATAGTGGGCCACAAATAAATCTATATATGTATGAGCTTGATTGCTTATTTGAACCCATTAGATGTGCTAGTATAGTCTAGTTTTGATGATTCATACATTTCAAACTTGTATTCTCATTTTTGAATTTGTTTTATGATTGTGTGTTTCACTTCATGTATATGTTTGTATTGCCAAACTTTAAGATATACATGTATACCCCTTGAGTCATTTGCCCTTCATGCAAATCTATATATGGACTCAATTGTGTTTAGGGATATGTATGTATACTTATTGTTGATAATTCATACATATACCATGAAATGAAATTTGTTTTGATGAAGATTTAGTTATTCATGTTTTATGTTTTTGTGATTATATTTAACTTCATGTATATGTCTATCTTGTCCAAACTATTAGATATACATGTTTATCCTTTTGAGCCACGTGCTTTAATGCATATATTTTGTGGACTCGTTGAGTTTTGGATATGTATGTATACTTTAGTTTGTATTAGACATACATATGCCTTGAAGATTAAATTGGTTTAGATTTTTTTTTATGTTTTCATGTTTTCATGTTTAAGGAATAATTGAGCTTAATTGAATATTTTCATGATTATGATATTCACACTTTATTTGTGCACTCACATTTATTGCTTGCTCATGTTTTATTTTCATGAGTCATATCTATGCCTAATTGAATTAGAGTGTTGATTATCTTGTGGATTTCATGTTTTATGAAAATTATCTTGTTTTATTCCTTACTTGAAGGATTTCGTACTAGTTAACAAAACTTTCCATTTAACTAGCTACGGTATTCTTCATTTTGGTAGAATTTTTCAAACTAAGCTTATTTTCAAATCTATTTTTGAAAACCCCTTACCATCCATGGGAGGTTGGATGGGAGATCATGTTCATGAATGCTTTAAAGTGAAAATCATTTAAAACTTGAACCTTGATTGGGAGATATAGTAATATGATGTATACACTTGAACTTATTGATATGTCAATTGGTATCATTGAACTCTTTCAATTGGTATCATTTTGATCTTCTTGTATACTCATATATGTTTTGTATGTATGTATGCTTTCAATTCCAAGTATCTCAATTTCTATTGGTATCTATTTTCCATACATATATATGTTTGTGTTTATGCTAGTGCTTGAGTTTCAATTTTGTTTCAATTGATTACTTTTAAATTGGTATCAAGACTATGCATTATTTTAGTTTGTATTTCATAAAGGGGGAGAAAATTTGATTTTGTCTTTCTATTGGTATTTGTACTCCCATACTTTATGATTGAAAATTTGAATTTGGTATCATTCGTTTAAAATGAATAATTCTTAAAATTGGTATCAATGTTTCTATGAAAAATCTTTTTTATTAGTAAAACATTTACAATTGATAAAATTTGTGTTTAGACATTCAAAATTTATTATGTCTAATTTGAATTGGTATCTAAAAATTATTTTTTTTAATTGGTATCTAAAATTTTGTTTAAAGAAATTACAAAAATTTAGATTTAAATTTCTTATATGCAATAAGAGCTTAACATCTCTTCATATAGATTCATGTTGAGTGTATTGTGTATTGAAGAGCTTAACATCTCTTCTTTATGTGGTACACGTGTGTAGGGGGAGCTTCACATCTCCTCTTATTCATTACATAATGTGTGTTATGAATGTATATAGCATATAATGCATATGTGTAGGGAAGCTAACTTAGCGTCTTCCTCTTCATGAATGTATATAGCATATAACATTTATTGATCTTTGTTTATTTTCACTTGGTATCAAGATGCTTCATTGACATATTTTTAATTGATATCATGTTTGTAGTCACCCCTTATTGACTTTGTTTTTGTTTTAGACAAAAAGGGGGAGAACATTATTTGTATTGTTTTGATTGACACAAAAAGGGGAGAAAGTTGTTTACCCCTTTGTTGATGAGTGACAAAAAGGGGGAGAAGATTTTGTGTTTATATATGCATACTTATGTTTTTGCATATATTAAGTTTTATTGTTGGTAGTTTTTATTTGGTATCTAGAGCATCTAGTATTGTTATTTAATGTGTTATTAATTTAATTGATTTAATTGGTATCTAGAGCTTCTAGAATATGTTTTATGCATGTTGATGCATACATGTTTTATGTACATTCATTGCATATCTTTTATTTATTTGTTTATGCATGAGTTAAGGGGGAGCTTCTTTGAAGCTTAACTTTAATCCATGCATATATAACTCCATGAGTTTTGTCATCATCAAAAAGGGGGAGATTGTTGGCCCATAGGCCTTCCACCCTAGTTTTGATGATGATTAACTCATGTAGTTATGTTTACTAATTATCTTGTGGTGTTTAAGTTTCAGATCTATCAACAAGATATTAGTTGGTGATTAGCTTCAACAAGGTATTTGGAAGCTTTCACAAGTGATTCCAGGGCCAAAGCTTAAAGATCACACTTTGCCTAGCCCATGGATGGAGTTTTGGAGCAAGTCTTCTTGATGACACAAAGACTTAGGTATCCTAGTTAGTTTAGTGTGTTTTAGATCCATTTGTAAAGCTTAGTATAGTTGATATGCTCAAGTGCACACATCACACACGTTTTATGTTTTGAAGTTGGTTTTCATGAATAGTTTGATCAAAACAAGTTTACATGTTTTATATGTATATTAGATGTGCTCTATATACATACATGCTTATATGACTTATACAAACTTAGTTTGTCATACCTATTCATGTAGTTTTATGTTTTGGTATAAAACATATTTTTGAAATTAAAGACAAAAACTATGATATATTTGTTGAATGTATATTAGACCTATGTCCATATGCATCATGCTTAATAATGTTCAAATATCATGTTTTTGTATTTCTATAAGTTTTAGGAAAATCAGATTTCCTATTGAAAAATCAAGTTTGATAAAAATACAAGTTTTGGTTTTTGATAAAATTGGCAAGACACTAAAATGAATTGATATGATTGATATATGTCTTGAAATTTTTATCACAAGTTTGGGTTTTAATATAAAATGTTAGAACAAGTCTTGTGGATTTTTAGAAGTATTAAAAGATTTTTAGAAAAATATTTTACAGTATTTTTAACCCAGTTTTCAGGTCCAGGACTCAACCAGTCGACTAAACCAGGTTATTAGTCGACCTGGCTGATGTCCGGTCGACCGGGCCGGTCGACCGGACGTGCACAGATCTGTGCACGTTTTGGAGTCACTGGGACGGTCAACCGAGCCGGTCGACCGGGTCTGAGAGCTCTGCTCTCGGGTTGTTTGGGTCGACCGTGCTGGTCGACCGGGATGAGAGCTCTGCTCTCTGTTTTTCTGGGTCGACCGGGCCGGTCGACCGCAGTTGCCCAACGGTCATATTTCTGACCGTTGGCGGTCGACCGGCCGGTCGACCGATGCCTGTCAGAGCTGCCAGCTCAGCTCTAACGGCTAGTTTTCTGTTGGGGCTATAAAAATCCCATCTCTTTGAGGATTTTGGCCAAGTTTTTTAAGAGAAAAAATTTCAGTTTTCTGAAGTGTTTAAAAAGAGTTTTAAAAAGAGTTTGTGGGCTTTAAAACTTCTCATCTTCATTGTTTTGGATTTTTGGAAAATCAAAGAAAACTAGGTTTTGGGATTTTGATTTGATCTTGCATTTTCTATCTTTTACAAGAGACTTCCCAATTAGTTTTTCTTTGTTGCTTGTTTCCAAAACACCTAGTTTTCCACACTTGAGCTATCACCTATCCTAATCTATTTAGGATCTTGTTTTTGTGGAAAAGAAAAGAGAAAAAGAAAGAGAGATTGAATTTGTGGTTTTTGGAACCACTTGTTGTAAACACCCTTATTCTTGTTGTATCCCTCTTAGGTAGAGGTGATCGGGTGATTGGTTTGCTCCCTCTAGTGAGAGGTGGAGTTGGTTGTAAACCCTCTTCGGTAGAGGTGTTGGTTGTTGGCTTACCCCTCGGTTGTGAGGTGGTTGTTTGAGAGAGGAGTTAGGTACTCCTAGTGTTGTAACAAATCCTTCTCGGTGAAGGTTCCCTCGGTGGGAGTCCTCGGTGGACGGTATAGTGGATTGGAAATCCTACACGGTGGTGTAGGCGGGGATGTAGAGCAAGGGTGCTCGAACCTCGTAACATATCTTTGTGTTTGCGTTTGATCCACTTTTCTCTAACTCTCTCTCTTTACATTTGTGCAAAGCATCCTACTTCATATCATATCATATCATATTTGCTTGTGTTGAGCATAATTCATTTTGCCATATCATATCTATTTGCTTGTATTGCCTTGCATATTTCATATTGCTATATCTTGTATTTGCTTGGCTTGCTTGTGTGTGTGCCTAACTTATACTTAACCTACAAGAGCTTCACATAGCACCTCAACCCATTCAAGGGGAATCAAGAGGAGTTAGTCCAGAGCCCTTCACGGGGAATTCGGCTACACTTGTTGTGTTGTATTAAGTTTGTGCAAGATTTGCATTAGCTTCCGCATTTAGCGCACATAGTATTGCATTTGTATTCTAGATTAGCACTTACACCTATTCACCCCCCCTCTAGGTGTTTTTCATGGTGTTAGGTGGTGATGGTTTAAAGGTGGAAATGATGTTGATGGTGGTGATTTTGGGTGGCGGAGTTGGTGATTTGGTGGTGGGTTGATGAAATTGGAGGGAGAAGAGGAAGGAAGAGGTTGTGGAAGTTGTGATCTAGGAGGAGGTTCTAATTTGATGGTGGTGGTGGTTGATTTTGAGTTGGAGGAGGAGATTGAAGGTGTTGGTGATGAGGAAGAAGGTGTTGGGGATGTTGAGGTGGCCAGAGTGGGGCTCGTCGCCAGAGATGGGGTCATCAAAGATGGTGATGGTCGTGAAATTGGGAGATGATGGTGGTTTAATTTGAAGAAGAAGAAGATTGAGATGATGGTGTTGGAAATTGAGAGAGGAGGAGAGTTGGGGGAGAGGGAAACCGCCGCCGGCCTAGATCGCCGACCAGGCTCACCGGAGGTGGTGGAGGAGGGTCTGCCGAGGTGTTTGGTGGAGAAGAAAAGAGTAAGAGAGTGAAAGAAATTAAAGAGAGAAAGAGAAAGATTAGTTTTGAGAAAGAAAGAGATTGAGAGAGTTATTGAAGGAGATGGGGGGATGACCCCCGCGTTTAGGCCCCAGGGGGAGAACCGCGTTCGGGTCACCCCTGCGTTTGGGCGCCAGGGGGAGAACCGTGTTCGAGTCCAGACCCGAACGTGGGTCCGGGATTGGAGAAAGAGAGGAGAGAATGACTGGGTGAGAGAGAAGATATTTTGGGGTTTTTATGTGGTGGAGAAAAATTGGAGGAAAGAAAAGAAAACAGGAAAAGAATGAGTGGAGGAGAAAATGAAAAAGAGTGAAAAATAAAGAAAAATACCTGGGTAAGATTCTGAAATCTGGGAAATACTGAAAACACTGGAAAAGCCCGGAAAATAAAGTAACTCGGAACGATCCCAAAAAATTAACAAAAATAGAAAATATTATATTAAGGTACATGGTGAAATAAAATTTCAGAAATTCAATCCTGTTTTTAGATTAAAAATTCTGTGATCAACCAGCGATACCGGTCGACACCAAATCCGGCCGAATTTCGATAAATTCAGAAAAATTTTCAAAAATGCGTTTAGACAGAAAATGTGATTTGAAGGAATAATATAAAAGTAGTTTTAAAAATTTAACTCTTTTTGTAAATTAAAAATCTGATAATCGATCGGGGCGCTGGTCGATACCGGTTTTGATGATTTTGAAATTTAATTCAGAAAAATCCAAAAAATTATGAAAAATCTAAAATATTAGAAAATGATATTTGAAATAAAAATCGGTCAAATATGACTATCAAAAAGGTCAAATTGATAAATACACTAGGATCGGGTCCCTAGTTCAGACTCAGGTTGATTCTGAAATCAGAAATCTGGATTTAAATACCAAATGATGATATAAATAATAATAAAACAAAAATAAATATGAGAAAATTTAAAAGAATACGATCAGAAAATCAGAACACGTATCTGAGTACGTATTCCAGGAACAGAGTGTTACATCCTCTTTGGAAGATGACTGATAGTAAGGAACTTTTTCAAAGAATGACACATGGCAGGCAATGCGAAGACATTTGATAATGGGGTCATAATACCGATATCCTTTATGAGCAGAGTTATATCCAAAAAAAGTACATTTACTAGTTTTAGAGGATAGTTTATCATGTTCCTGAGAAGGGAGGAGAATAAAACAAACAAACCCAAAAGTACAAAGATGAGAGTAATCAAAAGACTGACAATGCAGATGAGTGTATGGAGAAAGAGTAGCAACAACAGAGGATGGAGTGATGTTGATGAGTAGCACTGCAGTTAAAACAGCTTATGCCCAGTAACATTTTGGAACTGATGTAAAAAAGCAGTCATGATCTAGTAACCTCGAGAATATATCTATATTTACGCTCGACAACTCCATTCGGTTGATATGTGTGTGGACAAGATTGTTGAGAAATGGTGCCAGGAGATTTTAATAAGGTAGTCATGGAGGATAAAAGATATTCTCTAGCTCCATCAGATTGAAAAGTTTTATACATTTGTGTAAATAAGTATGAATCATGTTTGTGAATTCAGTATACATTTGCAATAGTTCAGATCGATTTCGCATTAGATAAACCAATGTGCATCGAAAGCAGTCATCAACAAAACAAACATAATAATTGTAACTAGAACGAGAGGAGATAAAAGTTGGTCCCTAAATATCAGAGTGAACTAAATCAAAGATTTCTAAAGCCATGTGATTGCTAGAACCAAAAGATACAACAATTTGTTTAGAAAAACGACAACCTTCACAATTATTTGAGCTAGAAAAATTAAATTTTCTGAACACACCAGAATCAAACAGAGTTTTTAATGTAGAGGTAGATAATTGTCTCAATCGACGATACCATATATCGGAGGTGATGGAGAAACTCGCTGTGGGATGTGGTGACGAAGAAAGATGAAGAGACATCAACTGATATAAGCCGTTGATCTTACATCCTGTCTTAATCGGTCGTCCAGTGTGATCCTGAACAATACAAGAAGTGGGTGTAAATTAATAAGACATTGCAATCATTATCAATGAGTTTGCCAATAGATAGTAATTTCATGATAAGTTTAGAAATGCAAAAGACAGAAGACAAGGTTAGTCTACCCGACAAATCTGATGTGGGAGTAATGTTACCGGACTGAGTGACTGAAAGAGATGAACCATTAGCAGTATATATATATATATATATAGGTTGAATCAGAAACAAGAGAACAGTTTGTAAGAACAAAATGATCAAATGTCATATGATGAGTGGTACCTGAGTCAAATATTCAGGGAGTAGAATCTCCAGAGGTGGCAGACATGGCAGTGAAATCAGAAGTCGAAGACGCTCCAGTGATACCTAAATTTTGAGTAAAATATGAGGCAATCTGTGAGAACTGATTAGATGATAGGGAGCTGGCGGATGACCGTGGAGTTAGTGCAAGTGCAGAATCAGCAACTGAGGATCTGGGAACCGACAGTCTATATAGCTTTCTTATTTATAGCAGGCAGAAATCAAGTGGCTGAGTTGTTTGCAATACTTGCATTGAACTTGCTGAGTTGCGGAGCCACGAGGCTGTTGTCCTCGGTTCATTTGTCCACGATAAGATGGCCCACGAAAAATGAGAGGATGATACGATGTTGCATGAGTGTGGGTGAGGAGATTGATTGAATTGGAGCAGATAATGATGACATCATCCAGAGAGGGGCCTCCTTAGAGGTGAACTCAGCTGCTGCTTCAGTGAAACTGGGCAGCGGATGGCAATAAAGAATACTGCTATGAAGTGCCTCAAATTCAGGACGAAGTCACATGGCGAAGTGGAACAGATTTTGGCGATCTCTATGCTTCTGGAACTCGAGAATGGAGACAGATATGGAATCTGAAAAAGGAACATTCATGGTCTGCAGTTCCTTCCAATATCCTGAAAGCAGAGGGTAGAAATCCTGAATAGCCTGCTTGGCCTCCTGAAGAGCCTGGCACGGTTGATACTCCCGAGCTGCATCGGTCTATATGAACATACGACTTAGGGCCAACCACTACTCTCTGAATAAGATTGAATGACCGATAGACAGAGGAATGGGAATGAAGACCGACCTCATAATATATGTCATTATTTGCTTATCAGTGCGAAACCGTTGATCCTGCCGATGTGGTGCGAGACTGAGATACTGCTGTAGAAACATCTGATGATAGAGTGACAGTAATGATAGAGTTATCAACAATTGACGCGTATTTGAGGGTGTCTTGAACATAACCCCAGACTCTGAAAGCACGAAGATTATACTGAATTGTGAAAGCCAATGCAGTGTAATTTTCAACGCCTTGGAGTTGAAAATCTAAAATAGGGAAATTGAATCCCTTTCTTATCCATGAGAAAACCCAAAAATCAAATAAAACTCTGAGTTATGAATACCTAAGAGGGTTAAATTGATGAAATGAAGAAAGCTCAAGAAGACTGAATAGAGCCCAAGAGGGCTAAATAAGCCTAAAAGAGGCTAAAGAAAGCCCAAAGGGCTAAACAAAGAACCAAGAGGGTTAAATAGGAAAGCCTGACTTGAGGAAGAAGGTGATGCCTGATGTCATTGCAAGGCAGAGGAAGCCTTGACGCCAAAAAGATGGTTTCTACGTGTACTTTAAAGACAACGCTGGGGCATTGTGAATCCGAAAGAGGAAATAAAAAGATCTGCCATTACTGAACCCATTGGAAAGGAATGCGACGGCGTGGGACTGCTCGAGGGCGGCGCCGATGGCGACCTCGGCCAGCGGCTAGGGGCTTGTCGGGGCGGTCGAGGCAGATCTTGAGGAGCTCGCGAGACCCTAGTCAGATCCGACCTCCGAGCTCTGGATTTTTGATTTGAGATTTTAAGACTTGGAGAATTTTTCAGGAAGGAAAAAAACTGAGCATTCTTGACTCATGTCATTCTTTTTCCGCGCCCTCCAAATTTGGTGACTTGGGCAAATTTGAGCCTCATTTGGCCTTACAACCGGATCTTGTTTCCCACTGACGAGCAACTTCCTTGCCATGCTCTCCCCTTTAGCAAGGGGTTAAAGAACAATTTTCATTAAAATTATAGGAGTTACCATGATTAATTGTTTTGCTCGCACATACATGTTTTTTGTTTAAAATATACATTCAACCAAGTAAACTTAATATAACCATTAATTTAAAGATAATGACAAGTACGTGTAATGAAATATTGTTGGTTTCTGCTTAACAGGAATCAACCTGACAACTAATCAAGATCACTGAAATATCAACAATCTAATTGGCTAGGTCGGTAAATATCAGGTGGGAGGTTTTCCGTTCTAAGAACCACCTTTCAATTTCCTTCCTTGGTTAAACACCAATTAGACTGATATAAATCAATCTCAATATACTGAATATCAGTATATCCCCTGTATAAAGAAATTAATTCACTTATACAGTACTTGGAGTGAGGTACGCTTAAAGCGAATCTCCTTAAGACAATTACGTCCCCCGCTCTGGTGTTAACGGGTTACTGGACGCTGGTCTCCCAAGATACAACACTCCTTCACGGTATTTGGATAGCACTACCAAATCACCGTACGGTCGAACCGTAGTTAACCAGTACCTTCACAGGATCGTTGAAGCAGCGGGACAAAGACAAATTTTGGGAGAATATTTGCCTTTACTTTGGAGGAGCACCCACTGAGAGGAAGAAGGAAGGTTGAAGAATATTCTTCTTCAGAAGTCCTAGATTCAGACAACAATTCTATTAAAGAATATGTTGAATTTTCTGAGCCCTTTTTCAGAACGAATTTATGCAGAATCTCTTTTGGAAGTCGCTTCGGAAACTGAATTTCCCACTTCTCGTTGGAAGTTACTTCAGATCTGAGAGAGAGAGAATCTCCTTAAGAAGGCAGATTTCTTTCTGCTGTTGGTGTGTTTCAACTGAGAATTCGGAGCGCTTCAATTGAGAATTCGGAGCGCTATTTATAGCGCTCCAGGAGGGGCCAACGGGTCCGAACCCAACGAAAGGTTGCAACGGTTCGGTCTGAACCGTTGCAATGGTTCGACCCAACAGTCACAACTGTTGGCTGTCCAACTGACGCGGAGCGGGTTCGTTGGCGGGCCGGTTCGGATTCGGATAGCGGAGCGGGTTCGCTCGCAACCCATACCCGTGAGACCTGATTCAAAAAGAACCAGGCCGGGTAGCGAACCCGAACCCGAACCCGAGCCCGGCCCGGCACCGGCTGGCCGGCGCCGCCAGCGGCGGCGCGCGCGCATGAGCGGGCATGGTTTCCTCCCAATCGCGCGCGAAAACTCCAAGTACCCAAAGGGCACGCCCTTTGTTCTCAATTTTCTCTATTTAAACACTACGAACTTCCATCCCATGGCCAATGTGGGACTAAATGCCTTTAGCTACCTTTAGTCCCATTTTGGCTTTGAATTAGGCATTCTTTAGACTTGAATATCTCATTCATTCGAAGTCGGAATTGAACATGTGAATATACCACGTTCATCCCCATTGGAAGGAGAACACACTCCAACCATCATCCAATTGATTCGATCAACGGATCTCGTCGTAATTCAATTCAAAGATTCACATATATATTCTTCATATTCCAACAATCCCCCACAATGAATGGAGATTCAAGGAATTGACACACAAAGAGACTGACTCTATTGTGAAAGGTACTTTAGAAAAAAAACTGCATCAGGATAGGTGAACTAGGTCTTGAACCTTCCATAGCGAAAGCTTTATCAGACTTACTGGCTAATCAGTGAACTAGGTCTTGAACTGTTAGCTGTTAGTGTAAGCCAAGTCAACAAGCTTCACACAGTGACTTTCCAAATCAACTTTGGTTCTCGGTTGTGTCCATTTTGGCCCTGAACATTCTTGGTTTCAGAGAGTATCTTTAGGGAATAACAGCCTCCATAGAAATTCCCAAAGAGCCGACCCAACTCTATACTCACATAGGTGATCGTTCTATTAAGAGTAGTCCACTCTACTCCACTTGTTAGTAACAAGATATAGGCATCATTAAAAGCGTTAAGCTTATCCTTAATCCACCTGTAGAAAGGCACTTATGTGCACCTTAGGAATGGATTAGAGTCAAGCTCCCAAGTGCTTACTTACTGATTCAATCATAACTAGTTTTTCCTCTTGAACTTAGTCTGTGGGATCTCCAGTCGCTAAGTGAGGTTTCCATTAAGCTGACTCGGTAAGGTTAGGCTTTTAGACCCATTCCCCTCAATGCGCAGTTTATACGCTCTCCACTTACACCTTTAGTAAGCGGATCCGCTAAATTATCCTTTGACGATACAAAGTCAATAGAGATAATTCCATTTGAGAGCAACTGCTTCACGGTATTATGTCTACGACGAATATGTCTAGACTTACCGTTGTATATAACATTTTGTGCCCTAGATATAGCTGTTTGATTATCGCAGTGTATACATATAGCGGGCACTGGCTTTTGCCATAATGGTATATCTTCTAAGAATTGTCGAAGCCATTCTGCTTCTTCTCCGGCCTTATCTAAGGCTATGAATTCCGATTCCACAGTGGAACGGGCAATACATATTTGCTTGGAAGATTTTCAGAATACCGCTGCTCCTCCTAGAGTAAATACGTATCCGCTAGTTGATTTTGATTCCTCAGAATCTGCAATCCAATTAGCATCACTGTATCCTTCAAGTACATGTGAATATTATCCATATCTCAAGACATATTCCTTGATATGTGATACGTAACCCAATAGTCGTAGTAGAGCAGTCCAATATTGATCACTAGGATTGCTAGTGTATCTGCTTAACTTGCTTACAGCTTAAGCAATATCGGGTCTAGTGCAATTCATTAAATACATTAGACTTTCGATAATCTGAGAGTACTTCAACTGGTGTATTCCAGTTCCTATATTCTTATGAAGGTAGACGAGTGGGAGAAAAGGATTTGTATTCTCCTTTATCCCATAATCCTTGAATCTTTCTATCATCTTATCCACGTAGTGAGATTGAGATAGACTGATTCCATCTGGTGTTCTGGTGATTTTAATTCCTAAAATTACATCAGCAACCCCCAGATCCTTCATGTCAAAACTGTTGGATAACATTCTTTTAGTGGACTTAATAATTTCAATATTAGTCCCAAGTATCAACATGTCGTCTACATAAAGACAAACAATGATACATGCATTTCTAACTGTTTTCGTGTAAACACACTTATCGCATTTATTGATAGTGAATCCATCTTTGATCATGACACTATCAAATTTCTCATGCCACTGTTTTGGAGCCTGCTTTAGACCGTATAAGGATTTTACCAATTTACACACCTTGTGTTCTTGGCCCTTGACTATAAATCCTTCAGGTTGCTCCATATATATTTCTTCATTTAATTCACCATTTAAGAATGCAGTCTTGACATCCATTTGATGGATATCTAAGTTATGCAATACTGCAATTGCAATCAACATCCGAATGGATGTTATTCTTGTTACTGGTGAATAAGTATCGAAGTAGTCAAGTCCTTCTTTTTGTCGATAACCCTTGGCTACTAATCTAGCCTTGTACTTATCGATAGATCCATCGGGTTTTAATTTTCTTTTGAAAATCCACTTACACCCAATTGTTTTACTGCCAGGAGGTAAGTTTACCAATTCTCAAGTATGATTACTTAGTATGGATTCTATTTCGCTATTTATAGCTTCTTTCCACATTTGTGCTTCTGGGGTTGACATAGCCTCTTTAAATGTTTGAGGCTCGCTTTCAATAGCGTATGCTATGAAATCTAAACCAAAAGATTTTGAGATTCTAGATCTCTGACTTTTTCTTGGTTCAGTTTCCGCATTAACAGTCGGTTCCTCGGGGCTTTCGTCCCTGAACGCCATCTCATGTGTTATTTTCCCAGAATTCTTATCTATTTCCCGTTTATATGGAAAAATATCTTCAAAGAACACAACATTTCTAGATTCGATAATTATGTTTACATGAATATCTGGTATTTCTGATTTATGAACCAGAAATCTGTAGACACTACTATTCAAGACATAGCCTATGAATATGCAGTCCATAGTTTTTTGCTCTCAACTTAGTCTTTTTAGGTAATGGTGCTAGCACCTTTGCAAGACACCCCCACATTTTGAGGTAATGGTAGGAAGGTGTCCTTCCATGCCATAACTCAAATGATATAAGACCAAGTTTCTTGTGGGGTACTCTATTTAGAATATAATTTGCAGTTAATAGAGCTTCCCCC
The DNA here is from genome assembly GCA_038442645.1 of Agave tequilana. NCBI lineage: Eukaryota > Viridiplantae > Streptophyta > Magnoliopsida > Asparagales > Asparagaceae > Agave > Agave tequilana. The sequence goes on along the minus strand of JAVJIF010011824.1, from coordinate 26,420 downwards.
CACAAGTTCTGCGGAGCTCCAGAACTTACGAGCATGGAATTTACCATCTCCTTCAAAGTTCTATTCTTCCGTTCAGCAATTCCATTTTGCTGAGGAGTATTGATTGGTAGTGAAAAGTGCATTTTTATCATTACATTTACTATCACATTTTCATATTTATTCATATAATTCTACACATTTACTAATATTTTATTATTTATTGTGTGCAGGCCTTGAGAAATAAAAATAAAAGAATAAAGCCTCAAAGAAGCCCAAAAGCCCATATTTAAAGCCCAATATAAAAGTTGCAATTATCAAATGTCAAAATTGCAATTACTAAGGGCAAAAGTTGCAAATACCAAAAGAAGAGGGAATGATAGACTTCTATCCAACCCTAAATACTTGCAGGATGAGGATAAAAGCCAAAGAAAGAGAGTGCAAGGATGAAGTTCGTTTTTGAAGAGATTTGAATTTAGGGTAACTTGCTTCCCAAGTTATCCCGAGAATTCAAAATCAAGAGTCGAGATGCAGCTTCCAGAAGACTACGCCCAGATGGACGGACCAGGGGAGGCCACGCGCCAAAGCGCGTGGCCAGCCGCCACAACTTGGCCGCGGAAACGCGGCTTGGGCCGCGTTTCCGCGACAAAACAGTCTTATCTGGCTACCAGTTTTCGTGGAGGAGTCGTCCGGGACTCTACCTCCTTCTGCACCTATAAATACCCCTGCAGACGCAGCAGATCAAAAAACACAGCAAGCTACAGAGCAAAAGCTAGGGTTTTTCTTAGGCTAACTTGTAGTTTAGGTTAGGTTTTTATTTTCGTTTTCTTTTGTAATTTTTGTAACTGAGAGTGGAGGATGCTTTCATGGAGTAAGGAGTTCATACTTGTACTGAGGTGACATCGGTGTAAGTTTTTACTTTTCTTCCATTGTTAATAAAATCTGCTCAAGGTTTGTCTTTTCTATTCTTGTTTTATTTCTTTTAGTCATGTTTTATTCTTGTTCTATTTCTCCTATTCTTGTGTTATGGTTTCTCTCTGATGTTTTGTAAACCATGAGATCCGATCGCTTCGAGACTGCCTAGCTGAAGAAGTGCCCTTGATGGCCTATGGAGATGAACAAGCCTTCTCTTTAGTTTGCCTTTTCTTTTCATAGTGTAGATCGCGAAGGTGGACGATCCTATACGCCATACTTGAATGCCTTCCAAGACAAGGTAAGTCGTTGCAACAAGATCAAAGGTAAACAGGGCAGAAGAGGTAGGTATGTGTTTAATTTTCTGTCTTTTATTTCTTTAGTATAGATTAAATCACCATCTACCAACTCTTTCTTTCCCGACTCATTGTAAATACCGCTTTCTTTCTAACCTAACTTTTCCTTTTAATAACTAAAAGAAGAAATTTTTAGAGAACTTACTTAAACGCTTCCATCACTAGTCCCTCCCTGAGGATCACGACCCGCATAGCCTTTGCTACAGCGGATAGAATTGAGCACCTTGCACATCTTCACTTTTAAATCTAAACTTCATTATTTTGTGTGCAGGAAAATCTCAATCAACATTTTGGCGCCGTTGCCGGGGAGGGACGGTAAGTTTTTCTCTAAAATAAAAAAAAATAATATTAACTAAATCTTTTATTCTTTCTGTTTGCAGGTTTGGAGAACAGGAAACATAACAGCAGAAGTGGACATATAGCAACTCTGTGCCTCTGCCCTCGAAGGCAGAGTAGCAGAGCCTACTACAGTGCCGCGTTTCCGCGGCCTGAGTAGTGAATTACTGACAGAATTTTCTGTAGGTTGCTACAAATTTCAAGATTTGTTTTCTGCTCTGTTAACTTTTCTCTGTGATCACCCTGCAAACTGCTAATTAATCAACAGTAAAATATTTGTTGAAAAAGATAAAAAATTGATTAGACGTTTGCATTTTAGGCACGTGTCTTTTCAATTCCTTTATTTTACTGTTGAAGAGTGCTGGAGCAAGGTACGTTCGCATTTCATGTAGAATAGGACTCATCTCTTGGTTGATTTTCATTGCTTTGAGTGAATCTTATTTACATATCTTGTACACTTGCACAAACTTATCTTAAGGGCACTAACCCATAACAAGATAAGGTGGGGATTTAATCACCCTTCCTTGGCCCAAAAATCATATTCCAAGCACTCACAACCCTAACCCTAAATAATAATTAGTAGACGTTGGCCCTAGGGACATCTCGGACTCAATTAGGAGATTATCCTAAGGGGGAACAGTGTTGGAATTTGACTCCTGCCAAATCAGTGTCTAGGAAGGGATTGAGGGCCGAAAGCCCGAAGATTGGTGGTTATTTAATTAAGGAACGTCTTTGACGGAAAACCTCCCACCACTCTTGCCCTGACCTGGCTGATTAACTTGTGGTCAAAGTCTGCACCCTACCTCCCGTGGACAGTCAACCAGTTAGGAGTCGTCTAGGTCATAGGTCTACCCTAACTTAGGTTAGAATTTTTTTTTCTTTTTTTTGTTTGTTTATTTGTTTGTTTTCTTTTTCTTTTGTTTGTGTTTGTATGATATGGCATATAATAATAATTTTTCCAATTTTAATCCATATTACACACCAACTTCTTTTTCGGATATTACCAACCCGGCATATCATAATTTTGACCAATCTAGTGTGCCGGAATGGTCTTATCTGAATAAATATAACCCATACCCCCATCTTATGACCATAATTTTCATACTTTCAACTCTTCACAGAGTTCATGGGGTTTCGCTTCCCCCGAGTCCAATTTTCAACCAACTTGTCCTCCATATTCACCTTGTCCACAATATTCCCAAGATTCATACTCAGATCCACCCATTCAGAATAGAAAACCATCTATCCGGGAAATGATTAGTATGCAGGAGTCCAAGCAACAATCACCATCAATCTTAGACATGATGATGCGTGAGTCCACCGACTCACAACTTTATCACGATTACACTTCCTCTTTTCAAGTCCAATCACAAAATGATGCACCAATTGACTATGAAAAGATGCTTAAAACCATGACTCAGGCTAGATTAGCTCGTGATCATGAAATAGATATGATGGTTCAATCTTTACGTTCTCACCGTCCGGCCAATTCTGCTTTCGCTGACCACTCTATAAGAGCCGACGAGTCACGTTGCTTTGGACAACAGGATTCTACTTCAGTACCATCATTTGAACTTGCCGAAACTCCAATTTTTGATACTTTGGCAAGTTATTCCTTTCCTGAAATAGATCTTGAGCATGACTATGATCCTGATCCCGACTTGGTGATTCAATTTTACTTCCTGATTCAATAATGACTCCGGTGTCTCCACCTGATTTCACTTTTCCCGAGTCGACATTGGATCCTGTTCCAATTCATCATGAGATTGAATCACCCATTTTTGATGATCATAGTGAACTTGACCAATTTTATAACTTTGAAAGTCCCATGGATAAATTGGCAAGTTCTCATTTTTATGAAATTGAACCCAATGAGATATGTGACCTAGATTCTCAAATCTGTGATCAAGTTCAAATTCCCGAATCATTATTGACTCCTGTTTTGTTACCCGACTTAGGTAATCTTTTAGAGTCAGTCTTGATTCCCACACCTATCATTCCTGAACTTGAATCACCAATATTGAGTCACATTCCATTGTGGGAAGATTATTGTGGACTTGAGCTTCAACTTATTGATTTGGACTAGGGGTGGCAATTGGGTCGGGTCGGGTCGACCCGACCCAATTACTGCTCGACCCATATAATAATCGGGTCGGGTCGACCCGACCCGTTTATTATATGGGTCAAAAATTCAGACCCAGACCCGACCCAGACTTAATCGGGTCGACCCGACCCGACCCATTTGACCCGATTATTAAGCCTTAAATACAATTTCTTTACGCTATTTTACTAAATTGTTTAGTGATATGTTTGGTCATCACACTAAACTCATACACTAGAGGTCACATGTTTGAAATTGGGCTCACACATATTTTTTGACAATTTAATTTAGGTCAAAGGGAAGAGGCGGTGGCGGCGGTGGAGGAGATCGAAGGGGAGGAGGCCGAGGAGGAGAAAGAATAATTGGGTCTGGCGGGTCAAACGAGTCTGGCGGGTTCGGGTCGACCCGACCCATTTAATAATCGGGTCAGATGGGTCGACCCGATTACGACCCAAACCCAATTAGCCCAAACCCATACCCGCTAACTCCGGGTCGGGTCGGGTCGGGTCTGGCGGGTCGCGACCCGTCTGCCACCCCTAATTTGGACCCACTTCCTGAACCTAACCCGACTCCTGAACCCTTACTTGATTTAAGTTTCTTTCCTGAGTCGGTATTCGTTCATGTACCTATGACGTTCAAGTCAATCATTCCATCTTTTCACACTCCATTCTGGGACAAGGCGGTTGACACAATTGACTCTAAAATTAATTATGGAATTTGGAAATTTGATGGGGTGAAATTTTTAAAAAATGTTAATACAGACATCATTTTAGTGGGTTATACAAAAAAGATTTCTGGTGGGTTCCCCCGAATTCCACAAAAAGTAGATTGGGCCGCATTTCGTGGACCAATTAGACCACCACCGGAACCACCACCTTGAGGTAACTTCTGACCTCCCTTCTTCTTTTTCATGCATATATGCATTCATTCATACATTGAGGACAATGCATGAGATAAGTGTGGGGCTGGGCTTTACTAACATACTAACATAGGTAGAAACTAACAAAAAAATTTTTGCTAATAAAAAAACCAAAAAAAAAAGAAAGAAAAGAAAATATTTTGACTTATCTTTTGAAAGAAATCTAAGTTAGTCTTAAGAATTAGGAAAATCATGATTAAGATTTCTAAAAACTTGGTCAAAATAAATAAATTGTTGAATTTTTAGGTATAGGAGGAGAAATTGAATAAGTAATTAGTCTTGATTTTTACCTTAATGAAATGTGCATACCTAATGCATTTACATATCTGGGATTCTAAGACAAAGACTCTTGTGCCCTATAAAAAAAAATTTAAAAAAAAATTCACTGATTAAGCTGGATACATGTGCCTCAAGAAACATAAGTATTCACGCCTAAAAGTGATTTTATAAATAAAGTTTTTAGTTTTGGGGCCTAGTTCACTCGAATTTGAGTCAGTGGGGTGTTTTCTCACCTGGTGCCCTAAAACCGACCGGTTTGGGAGCCACCGACTTTAAGTTCGTTACATGGGTGGATTAGAAAGCCTAAGAAAACTAAGAAAAATTAATTATATATGTACTAACACATCTAATAGTCAATTAGTTAGGTATGAGGGCCTCATGAAGCTTTGATACTTACACGAAAGAAAATTAGATGAGTTATACATATTTAAAAAAAAAAGAGAGAAAATAATGATAAAGAGGCATGAGATTCCAAGTTAAGGAATTCCTAGTAAAAATTCACAAGGATGCATATGATTTAGGGTAACGAAAAAGACTATACAAAAATTCAATTTTGACCCTTACCTAAAAAGGAAAACAATTTACTATATAAAGACTAAGTTTAAGAATGAATAAAAATGAGGATCCTAAAAACTTATAGATTACTTAGTCTCTTCAAACATATTTCAAATATTTTCCTTTTTATGGATTTTGTGGGTGTAATCCGCTGAAAACCCTCACGAGACAACACTCGTCCTCTAGGGTAACCTAGGGGTTTAACGGCTTGTTGCACATGCTAAGTGCAATCGTGATTCCTACGAAAGTGAGTTAGCTAGTTTAGTTTTTCTTTTTCTTTTTGATTTTTACTCGAGGACGAGCAAAAAGATAAGTGTGGGGGTGTGATTGGTAGTGAAAAGTGCATTTTTATCATTACATTTACTATCACTTTTTCATATTTATTCATATAATTCTGCACATTTACTAATATTTTATTATTTATTGTGTGCAGGCCTTGAGAAATAAAAATAAAAGAATAAAGCCTCAAAAGAAGCCCAAAAGCCCATATTTAAAGCCCAATGTAAAAGTTGCAATTATCAAATGTCAAAATTGCAATTACTAAGGGCAAAAGTTGCAAATACCAAGAGAAGAGGGAAAGATAGACTTCTATCCAACCCTAAATACTTGCAGGATGAGGATAAAAGCCAAAGAAAGAGAGTGCAAGGATGAAGTTCGTTTTTGAAGAGATTTGAATTTAGGGTAACTTGCTTCCCAAGTTATCCCGAGAATTCAAAATCAAGAGTCGAGATGCAGCTTCCAGAAGACTACGCCCAGATGGACGGACCAGGGGAGGCCACGCGCCAAAGCGCGTGGCCAGCCGCCACAACTTGGTCGCGAAAACGCGGCCCAAGCCGCGTTTCCGCGGCAAAACAGTCTTATCTGGCTACCAGTTTTCGTGGAGGAGTCGTCCCGGGACTCTACCTCCTTCTGCACCTATAAATACCCCTGCAGACGCAGCAGATCAAAAAACACAGCAAGCTACAGAGCAAAAGTTAGGGTTTTTCTTAGGCTAACTTGTAGTTTAGGTTAGGTTTTTATTTTCGTTTTCTTTTGTAATTTTTGTAACTGAGAGTGGAGGATGCTTTCATGGAGTAAGGAGTTCATACTTGTACTGAGGTGACATCGGTGTAAGTTTTTACTTTTCTTCCATTGTTAATAAAATCTGCTCAAGGTTTGTCTTTTCTATTCTTGTTTTATTTCTTTTAGTCATGTTTTATTCTTGTTCTATTTCTCCTATTCTTGTGTTATGTTTTCTCTCTAATGTTTTGTAAACCATGAGATCCGATCGCTTCGAGACTGCCTAGCTGAAGAAGTGCCCTTGATGGCCTATGGAGATGAACAAGCTTTCTCTTTAGTTTGCCTTTTCTTTTCATAGTGTAGATCGCGAAGGTGGACGATCCTATACGCCATACTTGAATGCCTTCCAAGACAAGGTAAGTCGTTGCAACAAGATCAAAGGTAAACAGGCAGAAGAGGTAGGTATGTGTTTAATTTTCTGTCTTTTATTTCTTTAGTATAGATTAAATCACCATCTACCAATTCTTTCTTTCCCGACTCATTGTAAATACCGCTTTCTTTCTAACCTAACTTTTCCTTTTAATAACTAAAAGAAGAAATTTTTAGAGAACTTACTTAAACGCTTCCATCGCTAGTCCCTCCCTGAGGATCACGACCCGCATAGCCTTTGCTACAGCGGATAGAATTGAGCACCTTGCACATCTTCACTTTTAAATCTAAACTTCATTATTTTGTGTGCAGGAAAATCTCAATCAAGTATATGGTGCTGTTGTTTGATGGATTATACCAAAATTAGCACATAACTTACTAAAATCATTTGATTCATATTCTCCGCCTCTATTGGATTTTAGAATCTTGATATTCTTGTTGAGCTGATTCTCAACTTCGGCTTTATATGTTATAAACATATTTATTGCCTCATCCTTACTGTTTAAAAGATACACATAATAGTATCTTGTACATTCATCAATAAAAGTAATAAAATACTTTTTACCGCCTCTAGTTGGCATAACTTCAAGTCACACAGATCGCTATGAATTAACCCTAAAGGTTCTGTATTTCGATCAATTGAGTGAAATGAATTTTTCGCCAACTTGGCCTCAACACAAATCTCACACTTGCGAATTTCTTCCAAGTTGAGTTTAGGAATATATCCCAGATTAGACAAGTTCTTTAAAGACTTGTAATTTATATGCCCTAATTTAGCATGCCATAAATTAGGAGACTCAAGCAAATAAACAGAAGATTTTCCTTTATTTATAAGCTTCGGGTACAAATACACAGACTTTTTATCTACCACTGCAACATTGACTTTAAAAAGTCCGTCAACAAGATAACCTTTTCCCATACATCCCTCCCTTAGTAAGTACAAATTTATCTGATTCAAAAACCATTTTAAATCCTTTCTTACTAAGTATTGATCCAGAGATCAAATTCTTGCGGATATCTGGAACATGTAGCACATCGTTCAGAGTAAGCTCTTTTCCAGATGTCCACTTCAGGATGACCTTACCTTTTCCTTCAACCTTTGAGACGACTGAGTTTTCCCATGAATAGTTGCTCATCTTACTCTAGTATTTGATATTCAGAGAATAATAATTTCTCAGAGCAGATGTGCCAAGTAGCCCCAGTATCTACCCACCAATCCTTATTGTTGGTTGTCAGATCACTTCTGACACCACAGCTGAAAGGCTTGGTGGCTTATGGCCGGTCAAGTTTGCCTGTGGATGGCTTTTCTTGTTCTTTTTGAGAAGGCTGCGACATTCATTCGCCTTATGCCCTTCTTTGTTGCAGATGTAGCAGGTTCCCTTAAAGCGCATGTTCTTTCCTTCTTGGACCTTACTTTTGTACCCCTGGGAAGTCTTCTTCCGCTTTAAGCCTTTGGAAGTAGACGCTTTCCCCTTTGAGTCTTCGATCACATTGGCTTTTGCTTCATAGGAATTCTTACTACTCCTTTTCTCGGACTTTCTGTTGTCCTCCTCGATTCGAAGCCTCACAATGAGATCTTTCAACTTCAACTCCTTTCGCTTGTGCTTCAGGTAGTTCTTGAAATCTCTCCACGCAGGTGGGAGTTTCTCCACGATAGTAGCAACCTGAAAGGTTTCAGGTAGGATCACACCTTCGGCTTCTATCTCGTGCAAGATAAGTTGGAACTCTTGCACCTGACTGATTACAGTCTTGCTGTCCACCATTTTGTACTCCAGAAATCGTCCTACGACGAACTTCTTGGTACCAGCATCCTCAGTCTTGTACTTCTTGTCAAGACTGGCCCATAACTTCTTTGCCGTTGTGATGTGACTGTAGACATTGTAAAGAGAGTCATCCAGTCCATTTAAAATATAATTTCGGAAAAGGAAGTCACATTGAGTCCATGCATCAGTTGCGGGCTCTGGTGGATCTTCTTGCAGGAATCTGGCCAAATGAAGAGTGGCCAAGTAGAATAGCATCTTCTGTTGCCACCTCTTGAATTCTGTGCCGTCAAATTTTCCTGGCTTCTCTGGCTTCGGGTTAGGAAGTGGAGTAGGCATCAAAGCTTGTAGCTGCATGTTTGGTGCCTTGCTAGAGCTATCTTGATTAGTCTTAGATATTTTTTGCAAGTTCAAGCAGAACAGAAGTAAGAAACTTTAATAATTATAATTGTCTTAAGATTGTTGGTTTCTGCTTAACAGGAATCAATCTGACAACTAATCAAGATCACTGAAATATCAACAATCTAATTGGCCAGGTCGGTAAATATCAGGTGGGAGGTTTTCCGTTCAATAGAACGTTCCTTAATTTAAGAACCACCTTTCAATTTCCTTCCTTGGTTAAACACCAATTAGACTGATATAAATCAGTCTTAATATACTGAATATCAGTATATCCCCTGTATAAAGAAATTAATTCACTTATACAGTACCTGGAGTGAGGTACGCTTAAAGCGAATCTCCTTAAGACAATTACGTCCCCCACACTGGTGCTAACGGGTTACTGGACACTGGTCTCCCAAGATACAACACTCATTCACAGTATTTGGTAGCACTACCAAATCACCGTACGGTCGAACCGTAGTTAACCAGTACCTTCACAAGATCGTTGAAGCAGCGGGACAAAGACAAATTTCGGGAGAATATTTGCCTTTACTTTGGAGGAGCACCCACTGAGAGGAAGAAGGAAGGTTGAAGAATATTCTTCTTCAGAAGTCCCAGATTCAGACAACAATTCTATTAAAGAATCTGTTGAATTTTCTGAGCCCTGAACGAATTTATGCAGAATCTCTTTTGGAAGTCGCTTCGGAAACTGAATTTCCCACTTCTCCCTGGAAGTTACTTCAGATCTGAGAGAGAGAGAGAGATTTCTTTCTGTTGTTGGTATGTTTCAATTGAGAATTCGGAGCGCTATTTATAGCGCTCCAGGAGGGGCCAACGGGTCTGAACCCAACGAAAGGTTGCAACGGTTCGGTCTGAACCGTTGCAATGGTTCGGCCCAACAGTCACAATTGTTGGCTGTCCAACTGACACGGAGCGGGTCCGTTGGCGGGCCGGTTCGGATTCGGATAGCGGAGCGGGTCCGCTCGCAACCCATACCCGTGAGACCTGATTCAAAAAGAATCAGGCCGGGTAGGGAGCCCGAGCTCGGCACCGGCGCCGCCAGCGGCGGCGCGCGCGCATGGTTTTCTCCCAATCGTGCGCGAAAACTCCAAGTACCCAAAGGGCACGCCCTTTGTTCTCAATTTTCTCTATTTAAACACTACGAACTTCCATTCCATGGCCAATGTGGGACTAAATGCCTTTAGCTACCTTTAGTCCCATTTTGACTTTGAATTAGGCATTCTTTAGACTTGAATATCTCATTCATTCGAAGTCGGAATTGAACATGTGAATATACCACGTTCATCCCCATGGAAGGAGAATACATTCCAACCATCATCCAATTGATTCGATCAACGGATCTCGCCGTAATTCAATTCAAAGATTCACATATATATTCTTCATATTCCAACAAATATTTCATCATGCCATTTTCAACATGAGAAACACTTTTACCATAATGTCATATAGTTCCCTGAATACCAAAGAAACTTCAAACAAATGAGAAAACTATAAATTACTCTACGAACCCTGGACAAAATAAACCCTTACAAATTTCTGAAGTAAGTACTATAAAATTATCATGTGCATTACTCGTCCTATTTTTAAAAGAAAAAAAATCTTAAACATACAAGTATATTCCAGTAAACCTCCCTTTCTGAATTTCCAATCTATGTATTTTCAAAACAGAAAAAAAAAATATATGAAGTTACTTGAGGAATAACAATATTAAAAATAATAATAAAATAAAAAATTTCTTTTATTGAGAATGATAACAAGTCAATAAATAAAATAAAACCCTAAAAGGATCTATACTAACTAATGCCATACAAAACCCAACTGCGATGTGTATCCCAAATTAACCGGGTAAAAAGTATAAAATGCTCTTAAGTTTAAAAAATTGCTATATAATATAAAATCATATTTTTCCTTACCATTAGTAAGTAGGCATGAAAAAAAAAAATTAGTCTTCAAAACATCACTTGCTTCTCACCCAAAAATAAAAATTAAAAATTAAAAAAATTAAAGAACACCACTTGCCAGGAGATGATAAAAACATTAAAAATCCCTTCTCTGTTTTGATCATGAATATTTTGATAATTGAAAACTTAACATATATACAGAAATTTGAAAATTAAAAAAAAAACCACAAAAAAGTGACAAGAACATCAATCTTCCAAAGAAGAAAAACTTATTTGGGAGAATTAAAGAGAATTTTTTTCATAATATAGTATTATGATGCAAACCCATGGAGAGCTATAATTCTAATTGAATGGTCTCGTGCTCACAACAGAACCTCACTTCTAAAAAGATATTAAACTTATATTATTATCAAAGTGTTTTCAGAAACTATTTAATTTGTTGTCTTGAAAAGTGTGGGTCATATTGTTATTAAAAAGGTATTTAAATGTGTTACTTTCGAAAATGAGTATCACATTAGTTGCTCAAGTGAAATTGATAAGATTAATTCACATTTATAGCGTTTGAATAGTTTCTTGCACGCGCGCATTCACATGTGCTAGAAATCTAGTTTCTAGTGTAAACTGTGCTCGTAGTAATTCTAACACTGTATGGGCTTTAAGAAAAATCAGTTTCAAATTTTGGGTACTTAAATATTTCTCCTATTTTCTTTACTTGGGGGAGCTTGGCTCTCCAGTTACTGAAGTAAAAATTACGCATGCTTAAACATTAAAGAGAGGAAAATATGCACCTGACTTCCTTTTGAATACCCTGTAAAATATGGGAGCATCCTGCAGGATCTGAATTTTCACTTCACAATAGAGTTAAATGAAACACAACAATGGATATTGCACAACAATTCCTTTGGATTTTCCTGAAAATTTTAGGGTGGTTTTGATCACAAAAAATTAATTTCATAGTAACTTCACACCATGCATAATTAGAAGTTAGGCGAGCCAACAGCAAGTGATAAATTGCTCTGAGGAAGATTCAGAGAATGCAGAAAAGATAAAGCAAGAGTTCGATGGGAAGGTCCGGAAGTTCTGTAACGATATCACGTTGCAAGTGCTGAATTCTCAAAAAAGAAAGAAAAGAAAAAGAAAAAGAAAGGAGAAGAAGCAAATGCTGAGGAAACTTCTTTTATTAGCTTTATATGAATCTCCATAGCATCAGCTAATGTGATGTCCATGTGTATGTTCAAAAGATACAAAATCAGCCGACTGAAGCATTACATAACTCATCACGCTAGTAGTATTGAATTTGATCTCTTATCCATTTTGTCGCAACCCATTTTTCCCCTTTGATCACTGGACAGCTGCCATGAAGCGATTTCTGTTTCGAAAAGGAAATGAATGAACAATGGTCAGTACATACAATCTATTTGCCAAAAATATTAGAATAGTTTTTTCTGTTTGCACTTGGTAAAACTAATAGAACATGCAACATAAAGCCTAGCTCCATCAGTGTTTGCAACTATTCATTTCGAATGACATAAAACTGCAAATTCATTCGACTTGTTTTCAGAATATGCTTTTTCACCGAGAAAAATTTTTCCTGTAATTTTTCTTTTTGAGGGATTTCTTAAATTAACCTCTACAGATAATCAGATACTTAGATCATGACATGTCGTCCCACCAAACTGCTGAAAATTAACATGTGTAACTTTCACCAATCTTATGTATGCCAACTAAAAGCAAGAGTGTAGAAGATACCATCCCATGCAAAAGTTCAGGTAATAAATAAAGAGAAGTACACACCTGATCAATTGTGCCATTTGTAAACAGTGAGTAAAATAGAACAGCGTCGCCTTGGCGTGGCTTCACCTTCAAACCAATGCATTTCCGATAATCATAACCAATATGCATATTTGAACCGTTCTGCAAATCCAATTGAAGATCCCAAATATCAGTATTATATAATAAGTTGGAGAAAAGGTAGCTCTACAGTTGTGCTTTCTCATTGCCTCATAAGGAAATATAGTTTCTCCTCCCTCCTCCACATCTGATAAATATACCAAGAAGGTGGCTACCTGAAAACATGAAGAACTATACATTATCAGAATTTAAAGGATGATGCATTCAACCAACAAAAAAGATGAATCACACTCTAATGCTTTCCTTTGTAAGCATGTCATATTTTTTGCCCAATATTACCAATCAACAAATTATGAAAGGCATGTTACCTCGAAAAATTATGAATGACATGGTTTACATAGTGGGGATTTTATTCCCATAATATAATGTGATTCATGGTGGGTATGATTCCATTTGGCTCTTTGGCATATATTAACGTCTGAGAGTTGAATGCATTTCCATACATGTTATCATTGCACCTCTACACCTATTATCTTCCCTTGTCTATGGAATATTTGGAGCATTGCTCCTTGGTTCCATGAGATTAAACTACAAGACCAGAAATCCTGCCTGCCAATAAGCCTTCAAGGTGTTATAGTAAGATGCTCGTGGTTGCCTCCAGCAAGAACCAACTTAGAGGGTAGATATCAGGTTGTCAGTCTTATAAAAACTTGGTACGCTTCGTGAAGAGGTGGAGCTTCTCCCTATTCGATTCCGGTATTCTTATCTTTCTTGTCTTCATATTATTTCCTGATTCTCGTTATATCAGATTCATTTGTTATTCCAGTTCTTTATTCATATAATATCATGCGTGGATGCTTATATGTATTATTGCAGTGGTCGTTGACTCATTATAGTAAAAATTTATAACTTGTTTTGGGTTACTTAAGGCTTAGCGCGTATACGTGAGGTATTTTCGTTGCGTATATGTGTCGCCGACTCGTGTCACATCTCCGCTCCAGCGTATCTTAGGAAGCGGGGTGTGACAGAGTTTTCTTAAATCAGAGCCAGGTTCGACATGAAAAGAGAACCTAGTTCTTACCGGTAACTTGAAACAAGTTATATTTACACTGCAATAAACATATAGGATTCACACAATTGATATTGAGTCCATTTAGAATTGATCGTTCTCTATTTTGGGATCCATCTCTTGAATCTTTTGATATCCCTAATTTCAACTCTTTTTTCTAGAGCAATCTGCGTTCCATCTTGATTCCTATCATTTTTCCAATTCTATTTCCTGATTTTACTTCTTGAGTTTGATCACTTCATTTAAAGCTGGTAGCAAAGATCAGAGCGCGCAGCGGAAGCGTAACAGACTCATGATGTATTCGGAAGCGACGTGAAGGCTTGTTTGTTTTCTCCCTTAATTCTATTTTTCTATCATTCCCTACTTTATCGAAATTTCGAGGACGAAATTTTTATAAGGTGGGTAGAATGTAATATTCCAAATCTAAAATACTGTATTTTTATTTTCCTAAAGTATTTATTTTGATTTACTGATTATTTTTTTAATCAACTTAATTTATTACTCTTCTTCTGGTGATTATTCTTATTATTAAATATGAAAATTTATTTTTTAAGATAATAAATGACACTTTGGCTTTATATATTATTGCTATTATTTCCTATCAAAAATTTTTAGTTACTTATTACTATTATTTTTATATTTACCATTATTATTATAATTGTTATTTAATTATACTACCATGATTTCATTAAGGTTATTATTTATTATTGTTATTAGTGTTATTGTTATTATTTTCTTATTCTTGTTATTATTCTTAATTATTATTGTTGCTACTATTATTACTATCATTATTGTTACTACTATTATTTATTATTATTAGTGTGGTCATGTAATGTTATTGGCATTATTATTAATATTTTGGTTAGGTATGTTGTTGTTAATATTAGTACTATTATTATTTTTGTAGTGGTATTTATAATATTTCTTTTCCTTTGATTCCTACTCATGTCATATTCCTTGATTCATACCCATTACCCTTTATCCTATTACCCATTTATCCATTTGGATCAACCCAAACCCATTACCCATACCCAATAACCCATCCTATATAATCCTAAACTTAACCCTAATTAAAGCCCTAATCCCCATCTCCTTCTCATGTTGTGCCTTCTCCCAGGCTGCCGCCCCAACGAAATCCGGATCCCCTTACCCGTGCTCCTCTTTCCAGCCATACGCCTTGCAAGCCACGACAGCCGCCGACTCGTTCGACGGATACAGCGGATTTGTTGAGGCGAGCTCAACGTTGATCAAGGTGAGAAAAGCTTCTAAAGTGAAATTGGATTACTCGCATATCATAGTCGAGCTTCATACTGTTGATGGGCTGGTGTAGGCTGTCTAAAAATCACTAATAGACAAGCCATTAAAAGGCAGAGTTTCAGCATCAAGGCGCGTAGGCTCGACACCCGCGTCTCAGCATCAAGGCGCGTGGCCTCGACACCCGCGTCTCAGCATCAAGGCGCGTGGCCTCGACACCCGCGTCTCAGCATCAAGGCGCGTGGGCTGACACCCGCGTCTCAGTTATAACCGCCCTGGTTATGGGGCCAGTCGCCGCCCACATAGCGGGGAGGTCAGCCCCTCATCGTGGAACATTTTTAGGGGGCACGTTCACCCCTAGGACCTCTATAAATAGACTCGTTTGCTATGAGGTCGAGGGACGATAAGAGGAGGGTGGCAATTGGCGATCAGCAATCAAAGGCATTTGATGATAAGAGGATCGGCAATCAGACGACCAGACACGGCAGAAAAAGGAGAGAGCTCAACTCTTCGTCAAGCTTGCTGCGTACAAGCTACTCTTTACCTACCTTCTCTTTGAGAGTTTTGGTAGACAAGAGCTGTGCTACTCTTTCTACCAGCCGAAGAGAAGATCCCTGACGATCCCGACGGTCATCCGGTCAACGGAGAACAAGATTCACTCTCCACCCCCACACGAAGAACCCAGCATTAAACAAAGGGAGGATTCAAGACTCAACATCCTCCCTCTCTTGTAACTGGAAGGGAAAGTTGTTTTTGTTGTAATCTTTCATCTGATTCAAGGAAAATTTTACAGTAAAAACCTTCTTTCTCTTTTTTCCGGCGTACAAGAGATGGCGACTCCGCTGGGAATACATTTGTCACTGACGAGCAAATCGTGGCGCTGGATGACGTCCTCCGTAAGGGGAAGATGGTCGAATCGCTCATTGTCGAGTTCGACCAGGCGAAGTACGAAGAGTTTCTCTCTTCCGGCTCCAAGAGCCCAAAGACCCGCGTCTGCCGCCGGGTCTCGACAGGGAATGGCCCCGAAGCCCGATCTGTGGCTCTCTCGGGCGCCCCTGCTGCCCACTGTGCCAAGCAAGGTGCACGCGCCGACGCCTCTCAGAAGGCCCGCGTGACCCCAGGCACAACTGCCTTTGCGACCAACCGCGTCGCACAGAACACCCGCGTCAGCGTCTCTCAGGAGACCCGCGTGGTTAAAATCTCTGATATTCAGCATCAGGATGTTGTTGGTCTCTCTCTACCACCGCGACGCAACCGGAACGCTGAGCGTCGACAGAGGAGACGCGCGCGCCAGCTGCAAGTTGGAACCTCTGGTTGTCTGACTGAGGCTGGACGCAGCATACAAACTGGCGCCTTACTCGCGGCCCGCGAAGTCCGCGTTTGGCGGCCCAAACGCGAGATTCCTCTAGTTAGGTCCTCTGAGGACCAACTCACCAAACGCCAAGGTGAAGCCTCTGTGCCTCGTCAAGCATAAGAGGCACGTGCCCATAGGCGTGGGACCCAGCAGCCCACTCTCTCTCAAGTGTCTCTGCCCCGACACACCAAACAGTAACGCGACAGGCGCGTCTTGTCTCAACAAAGACGCCAGACGCGCGCTGAACAGCTGCGGCGCGAGAACCGCGTCCCTGAAGCCTGCGTCCAGGCTGTACGGCATATGGATGCCTCCCGTCTTCGACGTTGCGAGGCTAACTTTTTCAATCAGGCCACTTTGTCGTGTTGCTGCCAACGGCTCATCCATATGCTCTCTGAGTGCCGTTGCGGATCAGGCGTGCACCAGCAGTCTTTAGTCAGACAGCTGACCCTGATTCCCCCGTCAGCTAAAAGAAGACGCTCCCACAGAAGGAGAACCTTCTCTAACGTTGAGTACCCGGAGCTCACTGCGAATATGACAAGCAGGAGTAAGGGAAAACAACCTGCAGTCAGCTCTGACGAGTCTGACTCTGAACCGGAAGGAGTGTACCGACACACTCGCACCCGGACTGGGGCCATTCCCCCAATTGACTATAATGCCTTAGCCCATGGCATTAATGATTCTCACTCCGCCGTAGCGGAATCAAGGGTTTCGAACTCTTCCGTCGAGAAGGAGACCTCTGCCTACATGACAGGCACTCATGAGGAGACGGCTAAACGTTTAGAGCAGATCCAGAAGGCACAAATGGATATGATTCTTTCTCAGCAGGAATCTATCAACTCCCTCAGCAAGCGATTGCACAGCTGCTCGAAGACAGGAGGAGGTCCCCTCCTAAAAAGTCAAAGGGCAAAGGGAGAAAGGGAGAAAGCTCATCTTCCGAACCTTCTGAGGAGACGCGGCGATCTACTTCTGCCTCATCCAAGTCCTCGTCGCAAGTAAAAGGCGACCAAGATCCGGGGAAGGCTCATGCTAAAAGAATGAGTCAACTGGAGCGACGCCTCGAGGCCCTTGCCAATCGCAAAGACCTCCAAGAAACAGGAGTAGTCCCGGCCCTACCCGGCTGAATGGGACTTGGTTCCGTACCCGCCCAGGTTCAAAGCTCCAACTCTCCAAGCCTTTGATGGAAGGGTTCACCCAACCAGCACATCTACTACTTCAAATCCCAAACCGGAATGTAGTAGATAATGACGCCATCCTAGCGCGCCTGTTCATCGGCACCCTGAAAGGGTTGGCCTTTGAATGGTTTATGAAGCTCCCAGAAGGTTCTATCAAGAACTGGGGCGATTTGGAGAAGCTGTTCTTAACACGCTTCTTCGAGGATGACTCCGAAGTCACGATGCCCACTCTTTTGGCTACCAAACAACGAAAAGGGGAGTCCGTCAAATCTTTTGTGGAAAGGTTTCGGAACGTGGCACTCCGGTGTCCAAGCGGTATGACCCAGGCCACTCTGGTGGAAACATACCGCCACAATCTCCAAACCTCACTCCTTGCTCAAATAGGAGTTGCTGAAAGCCGCACCTGGAAGCAATTAGTCCAACAAGGTGAACAGGCTGAGGAGATTGTCGCCCGCGTCAGAGCAGAGGAAGGTAAGCCTAGGCCGGAAAGGTCGACAAGGCGTGCGCCAGACACATCCCTCCAAACAAAGCGGAAGGATAATTTGGCAACGGAGACCAAATCTCCCGCCAAGCCTCAATCAGGCAAGGCGAGTGGCTCTTCAAGCCAGCCACGCGCCAACAAGCAATATTCCTTCAAGAGGAACATGTCGATTCACTCTTTAAACTACTCAACAAGAGCAACCGACTGAAGCTCCCTGAAGCTAGGCGCCCCGAGGAAGTCGGCAAGACCGACAATCCCACCTATTGCTTGTACCACAGGATGCTGGGGCACCCTACCAAAGCAGCTATGTCTTCAAGGACATCCTTCAAGCTCTGATTGACGCGGAGGTGTTAAAGCTCCGACCAGAGCAGAAGAAGGTGACGGCTAATGTGACGTCAGTTCTCCAGTTCGGAAGACAACCCCCAACGCCTGCGGGGGTGGCCCCTATTCCAAGAGGAGAGCTGAGAGTGTCAACACAGACCCTCACCAGCAGCAAGCAAAAGGCTTGGCACCCGTCCCTACACCTCAAGGGGAAATCATGTGGGTCCACCCTGACCTTGTCAACGAACAGCAATGGACTACTGTGACCAACAGGAAATCCAAAGGCAAGGCAAAGGCCTCATCCTGTAATGTGGTGGGTGCCTCCTCTCGAGAAGCCGAGACTGATGTTCCCTCGTTAACCGACTCAGAGGAAGAAACAATAGTCTTGGCCATAGAGCCCAACCAATCGATGGCGGGAACTCGCTCAGGACAGCCCTACTTGAAGCAGTATGGCGAAACGGCGGCAACCCCTCCACTACCAGCTGCAGAGCCAACCAAGCCCTCCACAAAACAACCCGTGGAGAAACAGAAGGAGACTCGATTTTCTCGAGCCCTTCAAAAGGGCATCGCGGAAGGATCTACGGCGCCTTACCGCTTTGATGTCCTGGCTCAATTGGCCAACATCCCGGCACGCATTACCTTGTATGAACTTCTTAGACTATCAAAGTCGACCAGAGAAGCTCTACAAGAAACTCTGGCAAATGCCGAGGTCTTCATGACCCAGGTGCCGAAGGAGGAAGATGTAGAGGATTGCCTCCACACCTCCCCAAATGCTCCCTGCATTACCTTCACAGCAGATGATATGCAGGTTAAAGGGAAGCATGATCGACCCCTGTATTTCACAGGGTATATCGGATCGTCTGAGGTGAACTGCATTCAGGTAGATCCAGGGTCCGCATTGAGCATCATGCCTCGCCGGGTCATGCAGCATCTGGGCATTCCTACTCATCGCTTGAGCCCTACTCAGACAACTATCTATGGGTTCAATGCCAACCAGACCCGTCCGATGGGGAAATCAAGCTCAAATGCCAGATTGGAAGCCTCAAGTCGAAGTGACATGCTACATCATCGACGCCGACACTTCCTACAATCTATTGCTGGGACGACCGTGGATTCACCGCAACTCCATCGTTCCCTCCACTCTCCACCAAGTCATGAAATACATTGACGGGAGTGGAAAGGTGCAGACGTTGATCGCCGAAAGGTATCCGTTCAAAGGGTCGAGAATTATTTCACCGACTCTTTGCTGTACCAAGATCCGGTGGAGACGGATGAAGTCCCGCGACCAGAGGAGCCAGACTCTGGTAACGAAGCTGACACCGAGCCCGAGAAAGAAGAGTGCCTGTGGGAGTTAGAACCACTTGTAAAGAGCACCAATAAGCTCGATGTTGATAATACCACCGACGATGTAGGCGGTTGGTATATTAATGAAGATTTAGATTTTGCGTATTTTTCTGTGTTTGCTTCTGATTCAGTACCATCAGACACTAGCACCGAAGTAGACGATGACCCCTGGTCGGTAGTAGATGCTTTGACATCGTTGCATGTACCAGTGAAGTCGTCCTTCGAGACATACCAAGATAATGGTAATGCGCAAGAATCTATATTTATGGTTCCAGCAAGACGAAAGGCCAAAACTAATTCTTTTTGGGCGAATCTCGTCTGAGCCAATGCCCTGCGAAGACTCGGAAGTGAGGAGGAGTCCCCTCAGTTCGGTCATTATGAACCAAAGCACTCAAAATGATGAGATGCATGGGGTACGACCTGACCAACAGACCCGGGTTGAACTTCGGCAAAGGAAGGAGGAGCTGCTTCGATCCTTTGTGCCGAAAGGGAAGGCCCCTGATTATTATCATCAGACGTGCCGGGGGTTGGGCTATGTATCGACTCCGGTCCCATCAGCCTCCGATTCTCAAGAATTGTTGAGCAACGATTACTTTTCAGACACATCATCTTGGGAGTCAGATGTCAGTGTCGGCAACATCTTCAAGGAACTTTCAGTGAACATGGTTTCAACAAGCCACCTGGAAGATGGAAATGAAGAAATGATCCAATCTGATAAGATCCTTGGATCAAATATTTAAATGCTCTTTGGGACACTCGCTTTGAACAGCGCGAGCCACCCACAGAAGACAAGGTTGTTCAAGTCAACCTAGGAGATGAGGCTAACCCTAAGCCCATCTTCATAAGTGACGCCTGTCACCTTCGGAGAAGAAGGATCTAATATCTCTTGTACAAGAATATATAGACGTCTTCGCCTGGAATTATGAGGACATGCCAGGACTCGATCCTCAGGTGGCTATGCATCGCCTCAACATCAATCCGGACACAAAACCTGTCAAACAACAGCAGCGACGGTTCCGGCCAGAGATAATGGAGGCAATTCAATCAGAAGTCAGAAAACTTATTGATTCTGGCTTCATCAGGGAAGAACAACATTCCGACTGGGTAGCCAACATTGTCCCAGTTGCCAAGAAGAATGGAAGATCCGGATCTGCATCGACTTCCGTGATCTAAACGAGGCTTGCCCCAAAGACGAATTCCCACTGCCAATCACAGTGTCATGATTGACAACACTTGTGAATTCGAACGAATGTCCTTCATGGATGGATTCTCAGGATACAATCAAATAAAATGTATCCTGATGACGAAAATCATACCTCCTTCAGGACACCTCTAGGGGTATGTTGCTACACCGTCATGCCCTTCGGACTGAAAAATACAGGGGCAACCTATCAAAGGGCCATGAACGCCATTTTCCATCAGCAAATACGCAAAACAGTGGAATGTTATGTTGATGACATCGCGGTAAAAAGCCGCACTAAAGGTGATCACATAGCGGACCTGAAGGTGGTCTTCGACATCATGCGGGCTCATCAATTGAAGATGAATCCCACAAAGTCCTTCCTGGGGGTGGCCAGTGGCAAATTCTTAGGATTTGTTGTAACATCCACCGGAATTCACTTGGACCCGGAAAAGGTCCGCGCTATCCAGGAGATGCAACCCCCGAGAAATCTCAAAGAACTCAGGGGATTGCAAGGACGATAGGCGTACATCCGCAGGTTTATCTCAAATCTCTCCGGAAGATGCCAACCCTTCGCTAAGTTAATGAAAAAGGGTGTCTCATTCATTTGGGATGACGCTTGCCAACAAGCGTTCGAGGAAATCAAGCAATACCTCACCCAACCACCAGTCCTTGCAGCTCCGGTATCCGGGAAGCCTTTCCTGGTATACGTCCGAGCAATGGATCATTCTTTGGGAGCTCTACTAGCTCAGAACGACGACCAAGGACGAGAGCAAGCAATACTATCTGAGTAAAACAATGATCGGAGCCGAACATGGGTATAACCCGATCGAGAAGGAATGTTTGGCATTAGTGTTCGCTATTCAGAAAATGCGGCACTATCTGCTAGGCCAAACTATAAACGTCATATCAAAAGTCAACCCCCTGAGGTTACTTATGACTAAGCCTTCATCATTAAACGGCCGGCTGGTAAAATGGGCCATATTGCTCTCCCAATATGAGATGCACTTTTTACCACAAAAGGCCATTAAGGGACAAGCAGTGGCGAATTTCCTAGCCGAGCACAGATCCGAGGGCAGCCAAAGTCTACGAGGATCTCCCAGATGAAGTTGCTGAAGTCTGCCTGACTCAGACATCGTTCGAAAGTCAAGTATGGCAACTTTTCTTCGACGGTGCATCAAGAACAAGCCCAAAGGGACACGTAGTAGCAGGGGTAGGAGTAGTACTCGTATCCCCACAAAATTATGTGATTCCCGAGCTGTCTCATTAACTGAGCCTTATTCCAACAATGTGGCAGAGTACAACGCTCTTTTGATTGGGATGCAATTCGCCGATGAGATTGGCGTTAAAAATCTCGAGGCATACGGCGACTCTAAACTCATCGTCAGCCAAGTTCGCGGGGAGTACGAAGTCAGACATGAGGACCTAGTACCCTACCACAACGCAACTATCCGCATGGCCGAGGGATTTACAAGCTTCTACATCGACCATGTACCGCGCAGGCAAAATGCGCACGCGGATGCACTCGCATCCCTCGCGGCCTCCTTAGCTCTTCCAGCTGGAGCAATGGAGAAGATATTCGTCTACAGTCACGACCTGTATTGCCCGAGAAATGCTCTCGAGGGCTATCAGGAGTCAAAGGAGATTGTCAAGGCAAAGAAGCACTGGAATTGTCAACCTGTCCAGAGCTTAAAGACTGGCGATTCCCCTACATTAATTTCGTCTTATACAACATTCTCCCTGAAGACACCAAAGAGGCGGCTGCCATTCGAAAGAAAGCCCCCAAATTCTATTATAATGCGATTACGCGAACATTGTATCGTCGATCGCATGACGGGATCTTACTCCGGTGCCTTTTACCAAAAGAAGCCCAAGAGGTATTGAGAGAAGCCCACGACGGTATGTGTGAAGCCCACCAACCTGGCCCAAAACTGGCACATCGACTCCAAAGATTGGGTTACTATTGGCCCAAGATGGTTGCCGACGCCGTCACTTATGCTAAAAGATGCCACGCTTGCCAAGTGCATGGCGATTTCATCCATCAAGCACCAGGGTATCTCCACTCTACAACCTCTACCTGGCCATTTGAAATGTGGGGGATGGATGTGGTTGGCCCTATCAGCCCACCATCATCAAAAGGACATCGGTTTATTTTGGCAATAACCGATTACTTCTCTAAATGGCCGAAGCCATCTCTTTGAAGGAGGTAAAATCGTCTAACGTGATCAAGTTCGTGAAACATCACGTTATTTACCGTTTCGGTGTACCTCGGCGAATTATCCATGACAATGGACCTCAGTTCATCAGCCAGGCTTTCCAAAAATTCTGCACTAAGTTCAGAATCCAGAGTGTGTCCTCAACGGCATACTATCCTGCCGCTAATGGCCTCGCAGAAGCTTTCAACAAGACTATTGGCAAGCTTCTCAAGAAGTTCGTCTCGAAAAGTCAACGAGACTGGGACGATAAGAGGAGGGTGGCAATTGGCGATCAGCAATCAAAGGCATTTGGTGATAAGAGGATCGGCAATCAGACGACCCAGACACAGCAGAAAAAGGAGAGAGCTCAACTCTTCGTCAAGCTTGCTGCGTACAAGCTACTCTTTGCCTACCTTCTCTTTGAGATTTTGGTAGACAAGAGCTGTGCTACTCTTTCTACCAGCCGAAGAGAAGATCCCTGACGATCCCGACGGTCATCCGGTCAACGGAGAACAAGATTCACTCTCCACCGCCACACGAAGAACCCAGCATTAAATAAAGGAGGATTCAAGACTCAACATCCTCCCTCCCTTGTAACTGGAAGGAAAAGTTGTTTTTGTTGTAATCTTTTCATCTGATTCAAGGAAATTTTACAGTAAAAACCTTCTTTCTCTTTTTTCCGGCGTACAGCTGGATGTGAGTACACCAAGTAAGCATGTGTTCTTTGCATTTCTTTTTAAAAGCCAATGCTGTGCCATTTAATAATCATACTCAAATTGTTTAATTAACTCCCTTGTTCCATCCGAACAACAACCTTACAACAACATCCCATTGGCTAAGTCTTCTTGCAAACATCCACCAAGGCAAAGGCAAGACAAGCAACACTCCATGAGATTTCTTACTCGAGCTGTTTTCCGTCACCCCGTGGGTCGCCGTGGATCACCATAGGCGAGCGCGAACGCACCCATGCCCTTCATGGCGAGCTGTTCTATCCAACGACACCCTCCGCGGCTCCCGACGTCTCTGCAGAGCCTCGTCGGTGCGCCGCAAGTTGCCCAAGTTAGTGTTATATATGTGTATAAGGGCAATCTTGTAAAATTGAGAACTTATATTAATGTTTGTTGGTGTATGTGCGTGGGGTGCTATGATATGCATGCATGTGTATGCATGTATTTATTCATGGATGTGCATGTGTATGTTTTTTTTTTATTCATGTAGATGTATGTATGAATGTGTGTGTATATATACATAGTGTATATGCATAGTATATATATATATATATATATATATAATAATATATATATATATATATATATATATATATATATATATATATATATATATATATATATATATGCGTATACTCATATACAAGTATTTAAGTGTGGGTATGCATGCATGAGTATGTATGTATTTATATTAATGTGTGTTGGTATTTATTTAACTAGGCATATATGTTGGTGTATGTGTATACTTGTATACGTACATATGCGGGTATACACGTATAATTATGCGTGTATATTGTGGAGTGTATACGCGTACAAGGGTATGTTTGTGTGAGTTCATGTGTTTGGTTGCGTGTTACAGTGTTTCGGACCCGTTTGGTGAGATCGGACCGTTGCAGGAGATCCGGGCTCGATTCGAATTCGCGCTAGTTGTGGACCGATACATAGGGGATTCGAAGACCGATCTATGGGATGATCTGTAAATCAGTACCGATTCGTGCAGTGAGACCAGACGGCGATTCAGTTCTAAATCGCGTCATTTCATGTGAGTGTTTGTTCTTATGTCATTTTCTTATTTACCGTTGTTATTGGATATTGTATTTTTATTCGTATTATTTCATGTGACTTTCTGTTATATTTACTATTTTGATTACTTGTACCACTTCATGAGATCTCTCTGATTGTCCACTTTATTTACATTTAATAGGAACTTGTATCAGCGTCATTTCATGTGTTGGTAGATCGCCATTGTTGGCTTAGCCTAGTATCGGTATACCGTAGACGAGACTTGACTTGTAACTGATATACCTGTGATAAATCCTAGAATGAATATATATATTGATCTTGAGGATTGATTCGTGATTAAGTTTAAAGACTCATATTTTTAGTATAGTATTTGTCGGACGAATTGCTTGGTGACTATTCCAATTAGAACTCTTTTAGATATTAAGGACATGTTAAACATGATGTTGGTTTATTGATAGACTGTTTTACTGATGCATAGATATGTGTGAAAATGATACCCTTGACTCTAGTGTACAATGAGACTGACTTCTGAACTGTTAGGAGCTATATATATTTTGATGATCGCATTGGTGAGTTTGATTGATATATTGATGATCTTATTAATTTTAACTATTAGATGTAGAGGTGATCTAGACTCTATGTTGATCGAGGACAATACACTGCTTAGTTATGATTTTAATTGATTGGGATATTAATGATCTAATAAATAGGAGATCGTCTGATAAATAAAATTTTGGACTTGAACCTGTCGGTAAACTCGATTGGATTTGAGTTGACTTGGGGGTTGAAGAATAGACATTGATTGGACTGACTTGATCTGGCTTGGTGATTTTTAAATATGTGTACTTGATATGTTACTTGACTTTTGATCTTGTGATTGACCTTGATAGAGTGAGAGTGTGTGATAATCTAGATCAAATTAAAATATGAGGATTTGATTAGATGTATCAGAACTTGTATTTATTTCAGTTATTGAGGTTCAGATATATCGGTGACTATATTACATGTTCGGAGTTTTATGACAGCTATTGATCGATCTGATTTATTGATGACTTAGAGGATGGATATATCGATGACTTTGAGGATATGAGTTGATTCCATACTTTGCCGGATTATTCTATTCATGACAGTAGGTTATTACTCATCCTGAATATCTTAATTTACATGAGAAACTTGATGGTTTTATACATGATATCTACCTGATACTATTGTCCATGTTATTTAATTGCTGGAAAAAATATTGTTACACGGTAACAACACCTTCATGTTATACTGGTTACATATTCCTGTTATACTGGTATCCTGTTCATTGATATTATATATACATGTTATACCGGTATCCTGATTACATGTTGATATTGTTACCGTGACTACACACCGAGTTATCCCAGTGATTCAAGTAACATGCATATTAAGTAATCTTGATAAACTAATAACATGATATTAAACAACTTACACTGGGATTGGGGAGATTGATGGAGGAGACAGCGTCTGTATTTTGGGTGGACCTAGGACTTAGGTTG